>JWJB01000973.1:0-10199 GCA_000812895.1 Rutstroemia sydowiana | reverse complement strand
ATGCTTACGCAAATTCAAGTCGCTTTCCATCAAGAAATCCTTCGACATTTTCTACTCTTGGAAAGAATTCATCAATCACTGCTACCCATTCCCATCCGTTCAGACCAACGACCGATAACCAAAAACCAATTATCATAAGTGATAGATCGTATGAAAATGGGGATCTGGGCAACAGTTCGCAGAAGGGCGGTGGTGGATTGAGTGCAAGTCGTTGGGCTGTGCGGGATTATATTGGAAGAACAAGAGCAGTAGATCGCGGAGAAGTATGGACGAGGGTAAGATTCTTAATTCATTCGACGCTTCTATGCTAATCCTATTTCTGAACCCAGATTGCCCCTATATCAACTACACTCACTCCCCACGCGCAGAATTACTCCGGTTCTTCAGACCTTGGTCTCCCTTATGAAGTACAACATTGTATTCTCGGCATAATGCAACGAATTATGGAGGAAGCTTGTTATGCATTTGCATCACGATGGATCCCCAAGGTTTTGCAAAGGAATAACTGGACATGTTCAGAAGCTGTCGAGCTCTCAGTATGGAAGACCATTTTACCGGAGAACATACCGGCCGAAGCTCTTTTACCCATGACCAAAACCCTACAACAATGCTTAACTGATGCGGTTCGAATTCGAAATGCTGCCACTCATCGACATCTCTGTACGAACTTTGAAATGCAACGTATGACGTTGCAGGCTGAAGATTTGATGGTTATGTTCTCCGATAGAACTAGACAAGCAAAATTCAATAAGCTATGGGCGGAATTAAATGATTGGGAGATGCTAAGTGTAATGGATATGCAAGCAGCAAGACATAAGATGATGATTGCACTTCAGGAGATTGGAGAGCGGCCTATGGACGACATGGATTGGACTCCTAATGCAATTTCATTGCAAGAACTCAGTCCCGTCGAGCAAGATATTAAGGCCGAAGAACATCAATTCAATGATGCGATGGAGTTAGATTGATCGAGTTTGTATGAAACCAGACGATTGGTACTCGTATTATGTTGGGAAGGAATTGAATTGGGTATAGATTGTTTTGTTGGATGGAGTATGATTTCTGGCGTGGCGCGGCAGTATGTTCTACAACGGAGTACGGTTCTAATGTTAGTAGTATGATACTGACGTATTCGTACATTAGCAGGTAAGTTTAATAGGAATAGGAATACCCTTTTTTTTCTTTGCAAATAATTTCTTTCTCCGTGAAGTACTCACCCATATCAATCTTTAACCGCCGCATCCTGTAGATAACGGAATATCGAAGCGTCCAAGTTCGCCATTGATTGCGACTATAGTACGAGATTGCCAGAACTTTGGCCATACTTGTCATTTCAGATGATGTGAAGCTCTGTCAAGACTCGTCAGACTCCAATCCTTTCGTTGCCCTCTTTGAAAAAGAGTAGCACTCGCTGCCTCACAATGCAATATTTTTTGGCTGGCTCTGGCAATGCACCAGCTCCACCGACAATTATGATATCGGTATTAGACGAGGTGCAGTGTAGAGCCGTTTATGTTCCCGATCTCTGGGATATGACATTTTGTTTACTTGAGTTGCGAGTGATTGGATTTATGTTCGAAGTAGGCACAAGGTAGAACAAAATTTCGATTTTGATGAATTCAACTATTATATATTCATAACAATAAGGGTTTGTACAAATTTGGATAGGCACCTCTACGCAAAGAAGTAGCTAAAACGTTATCTGAGAAGCTGTTGGAGGGGGGTGATAGCTAAGCCCGCGTGGAAGAACTCTGTCTTCGTCTACCAGGTTTGCTTGCATCTGAAAATACGATTTGGCAGGGCATGTTGGCAACGCGGTTATTTTCTTGGTTAGTTAGCACATTCTATACATTTAGTGGAAAGTAAGAATTTTTATAGATCATTGAAATATTTCTTGCTATGGATTTGCAGGTTATTTGAAATGCGAACTCCGAATCGTCCGAGTATAGTCACAATCTGCGCCAGTAGCTTTTGCCATTGGCATCTGGACCTCGCCCCTCAGTCCTCCATCCAGTCAACAAACGCAATCCACATTACCAATTCATCATTGCATGTCCCACAAACCACCATTCTACACCCCTGACATCTCCACGCGGTATCCTTTCCACGTTCAGCTACTATTCTCTTATTGCATCTTCCACAATCATGAATTCCTGTTTCTTCCTGCCACCATTGACCTTCATGCCACGGGCTTTCCATCAGCTTTTGCTTCCAAAGATCTTCGAGTTCTTTTATGTCTCTACGTGAGCGAGTCGGAAAAGAATGGCCAGTGCCAGGTGGCCGTTGATACCACAGGATCGATGTATCTAATCGTGTATCGTTTGCCGCATCATCGAATTGCGAAGCAGAAATATTGAAGAGGCTCTCCCAACGGACGCGTCCTCGTTCAAGAGCATCATCTTCATTTGCTTGTACTAGTATAGGATCTCGTTCACCAATAATTCCTAGTGCTTTCTTTGCTATATCACGCCGAAATTGCCTTTGCCACCGCTCGAACGATCTATTCAGAAGGCGAAGATCTTCAAAGTGATGCGATATTGAGGCGTTTCGATTCGCGACGGAGATGTCCATGGTAACGTGCTCATCTTGACGTACGCCATGTGTCTTCATTATCCAATTTAGCCGACGAACGTCGGCTTGGTCGCCCATGATTTTCTTTATGTAAGTATTGCGAAGTGGGATGTACCCAGAAAGGTATCTTTCATATAGAGAGACAACCTGCCTTCTGAATGCACGCCATTCTGGATTAAGTGCTTTAGCACGTTGTTCCGTTCTTTCATGAGCTTGGGCAATCTGATGACGAAGTTCACTTTGCGCGGGTCGATAATCTTCTGCTCTTTTGGCCTCCCGGTCACGTATTCCAGCCTTGAATACTAGTGTCGCTAGCCTTATGGCAGCTTGAGTCTCAGCAATCAACTTCTCATTTATTGCTTTCTCTGCAGCTTTCTCTGCTTTGACTTTAGCATCAAATTCAGCCTTTCTTCTTTGCGAAATTTCCCTCTTTGTCTCTTTTTGTTGTTGTCTCCGCCATTCCCTCCAATCTTCTACTTCATTCTCCCACCCTCTATCTCTCCGATTCCAATGCCATTGCTGCTCATACCGTGCACTGTTTGATTTGATGCTCTTACCATTTCTCCCACGATCGTACTTGATTCTTGAATCTGGATCATTGAGTATTTGGAATGCGCGTTGTAGCTTTTGAAACTGGGCTGTGGTGTTCGATTCTAAATTTTTATCCGGATGATAGATGAAAGCTAGTTGTTTGTATGCTTTCTGAATTTCCTTTTGTGTGGCAGTTGGGGAGATTGAGAGGATCGCATATGCATCGAAAGAACTGGATTCCATGACCGTGGCGTGTTTGATTTGTTATCGTACTTGGTGTTGGTTGAAGAGAGATTCTCTCGCCGTCAGAGTATCTTTAATAATGAAAGATCTAGGAGGGTGGCAAGCGCCCGTTGATGTGGAATGAATTTTGAAAGTAGCAAAACAAATTCTGGAGAATAAATAAATATCTATATACGGCAAAGACGTGAAACCAGCATCAGCATGCCCACCGTACTGGAGTACGGCATATGTATATGGTGCGAAACCACCTTTCTATTATATTGTAGCACATGCGATACCCAGCAGGTTTATATAGTCCCATATTTACCGCACTAATGGTGAAAGCCATTTTGCATTGCCATAATATTCACTGCAGTCAAACACAGTCCATCAATAAATGGCAGCTTGACGACTGGACCAATGTATCAACAGTCAAGGCTTCTACTTCATTGAATTCATCGCCTAGAACAACCCATCAGACACAACTTAAATTCACATCAGCTGGCAATCCACACCTGTTTACATACTTTCCGGTAGTCTCATGTGCATATTTAGTATTACACCTAACTGCGAGTGTATGAAATCATGCGTCACGATGTACTTTACCCCTTCCCTACACCGGAATCGATATGTGCTTGAGCTTAGCAATAATCTGTCTATGATAGTACAATATACACTTCTATGCGATATATTCTAAGTATCATCTCTTGACCTACCACTATACGAAGAAACTCAGAAATAGTCACATATGCTCCAGCAATATATTAATTTGTATTGTCTATTATGAACAGTCTATAACAACCTTCCAGCTTAGAAGTGATTTCCGCATCAACCATAATCTCTAATACATAAGGCTTCCTGTCTGTGGTATAGCTAGAATTCCCTCGGCCAACAATTGCTCCGCAAGCGCGAAAATCATTCCATCGCAGCCCTTTCTCGCAATGATATCGATAGCCACAGGAAGGTATTCGGTTTGCATTGTGATCGTCGAGTTATAAGCTGCCTGACCAATCGGGAATACCATATCGGGGACTTCTGCAAAGTTGGAGATGCGACTAACATCCCATCCTGATGGAATGCCAGGCCCGCTATAATCTGAGTTAGTAAGGATTCCGTGTATAGGTAGTTGATTGGTTCAATTCTACATACCCGCTATACACATTTCTATAATCCGTAGTTGCAAGTGTACCGGGATAAAGAAACAAGCTTTCGCTGCAGCTGATGGGACTTGCAGGGACAATTTCCTGAGCAAACCAATCCATGAACACGGTTTTGTTGGAGAGTGCTTCGATGGTTGCATCGGCACTGATGTTCTCCTGTCCCCATGTCCACCTGAACAATGGGACTGGATTGATGAATGGGCGAGCTCCATTATTTGCAGCGGCATAATCTTCATAGAATGGTTCGGCAAGTAGGCTGTATTGTTGTTGGCTAATGAGAACGGGATAAACAAGATCGAGAAAATCATCGATAGAGGAGCCATTTGCACCAGAGGGTATCGTATCATTCCATGCAGTGCCGATGTCGAGCGCAACCGTACTGGTTGAATTGAGAAATTTCTCCAGTTTAGTAAGGAAGCCAAGCAGGATAGATTCGGCCTCAGTTGTTGCATTTTCTGGGAAATTGGATGTATAGATGGTTTTTGGAAAGGATGTGAAATTACTGGTAATATTCGTACCATATAAGACATCTGCGGCTTGGTGCCATAAAATTGGATCTAAAGTGAGAAATCCAGCAGTATCCAAGTTTGGTGATAGAGGCATAACATTATCCAAGCTTACTAGTCCATGCGATGGTCTGTTACCGAAGCATCCATTGACTTGAGAAGGATTTCGAATGCTTCCACCCGTATCTGAACCAATTGCAATATCCAACCAATCGTATGCTCCAATTCCAGCGCCCGGACCAGCTGAAGAAGATGAGGGTGATTGATACCCATCACCGCGAGCATTGAATGGGCAATGATAATCAACCCAGTCAGCCGTTGGGTTTTCTCCGTTTGCGAATTGAGATGTTTTCATTTTGCCTACAATCACAATTCCTGCATCAATCAAACTTTGTACAGCAGGCCCTGTAACATTTGCTGGTGGGTAGAGGTTATAGTAAGCCCGATTTCCGTTACTGGTCTTGATGCCTGCGATGTCGTAGATATCCTTAACACCAAGTCTAACACCAGATAAAGGTTTCTCCGCAGTCTTTGTGTAGTAGAGTCTCGATGGCACACCAATAGTACTACTTTGGACTCCTGGGACAGAAGCACTTAGGATCGAGAAGGTCCCATCTGAATTTCCGATTATTCCTTCTGTGAAGGCATCCTGAATATCGGAGTACAATCTATATGCTTGGTAGAGCTCACCAGTTACCGGAGACAAAAAATAAGGACCGGGAGGAACTTGAGTGGCATTCGAACTACTGCTGAACATTGTAGTTCCATACTCGGTGCAAGCTGTATTAAGAGATGTTGAGTTGCCCAGACCAATTAAATGAACAGCTACAGTATATAGATTAGTAGAGTATTCAAATGGTTGATCGGATAGTATACCTTGCAAGAACCCTATATTGAAGACATCATCCGATGCTGTATAATTGGCAACCAGTGATCTGAAAGTGTTAGTGGTGAAAGTGCCATTAAGGCTTTTCATCACCGTTAAAGGTATTAGATCCGAACCGCTACTTGGGTGTGAAGGAATGGTAGTAACTGCATTAGGATTTACATAATAGCTGATTCCATTTACAATGGCCGTGGTTCCTGTTTTTGTGATAGCAGTGCTTGCTATACTTAGTAAGGATAGAACTACCGCCATAACGGCAAGTCCAAACAATCTACAAGCCATTATAAAAGAACGATTGCCTTCGAAATACCCAACAAGCTGCCTCGTGGGATTTACAAAAGGAGGAGCAAGAGGTAGTTATATTTTTGATCCATAGCGAGTTCCCATTAACCTACATTTACTTAGGTACATAGGTAGGTAAATTGTAGCTCATCTCAAGCGTATTACTATTACATTATCCTGGTAAGAGATAAGAGAATATATCATTAGGGTGGGGAAGAAGACTAGAATTTAATGAAAGTGCGATATCGATAAAGCATAGATATTACGAGTAGATAGACACATCACTCATCTAGCTAGAATAGAGATTTGTAGAACTAATTGTAAAGTCGTTGAGCTAGCTATACGCCTTTTGACTTGACATGTAGTTGTGACTCGTGAGTTTGAGAAGGTAACCCTTCAAGAATCATCAAACCTACAACCCGTTATATACACTCGTAATATACACGAAGCTGTACTTGAATCTTGCAATTAAATGTCTCTTTAATGTATAGAAGTAAATTTGAAATGTAAAAGGTGGTTCATCTCATCCTGTCCCATTTTAACATACCTAGCACCTAGTTGGTATTACGATAAGGAATTCCGAATACATTCCCTTCCCCCCCCACAACCCCGTTCCTTCACCCAATAGGGACAAAAGTCTGAGTCTAATATGATTGATCACATGATACTACACGCAGGTATCCTTACCAGTATCCCTGCTATCAAAGTTCGGGAGCCTAGGCATTGGGTAATGGCTGCGCTGCCATGACTTCGGTATACCGATACCACTAACTTTAGTTTGTCGTTCTAAAGGAATTTGGAAAGAGAGCTGAGCCGAGCTCATCGTTGGAATCCACATCTCCAGATTCGAGCCTTTGTTCTTTTATTGTTAACTTCCTCAATCCGTTAAATGTATTTGAACATATTTTGGTATAGCGGACACCTGCAGTGATATATCAAACACATCGCATCTCTATATCTTCAGCACTCAACATCAACATCAACCTCGTAACTTCGTATTATTTGATCTACTCAAATACAAATCTCCTCACACGTTTTATTTTGTCACTTTTTAAGTGGCTCGGAAAAAGCTCCAAAATCTAGAAAGCCGAAGCCGACCCAAAAAAATTCTGTTTGTTTATTCGCAGATCATAACTAGGTTTCCCCACCTTCCTTTTCGGAACATCTACTCGAGTATTCTCTTCTCATCCAATGTTCTTCTCGTTCGAAGGGCACGAAGTTCTCCTGTACAATATCCGAGTAATACAATAGGCCTCTACTAGGTATTGTATTTTGAATTCACGAAATATGATTGGAACATCGTACACAAAGTGTAACCCATAACTCGCAGAATGGAGTGAGGGGAAATCGCCTAGACAGGAAGGCCCCTATGAATGTTTCTACCGTGGTACCTTGGTACCTTGGTATTTCCGATTCCTTTCTGCATGTTCAAGGTTCTGACGTTCGGATTCCACGCCGTTTGGATTCTTTACCTGGGTAATTTCCCACTTTACAGCTGCCGGCTTCGCTAGTATGTAATTAATGTACCTACTGTACGACTTTGACTTTGAAAGTCGAGAAGTTGTTAGCCCGCTTACCTTGTCCTATCAAGAAGCACACGTGCTTTGATGCACTGTATTATTGCCGGATGCAGTCCTACATGGATTGAAATCGGCTGAGAGTATATATGTAGCCAGAGGTAAGAACGCTGGGAAAAAGGGCATCAGTCAGCTTGTATCATTTCCTGAACAAAATCCAGGCTTCAAACATGATCGGCGTAAAGGTGTTGACTGTTGCAGCTCTATCTGGTTTTGCTTTAGCAATTCCACAACAAATTCAGTACCATGCGGTTACAGATGATTCATGGAAGAGTAGAATCAAGAATGTTGTTGTCCTTGTCGAGGAGAATCGATCATTTGACACCTTCGCTGGTGGTCTTGATTATAACTCAGCAATAGATGGATTGGTTCATCGTAATTATTGCAACTCCATGTAAGAATTCCAGATTTTGATACTGAGAAAAGAAACAAACTTAACGTATTGCAGGAATGCGTCCGATTCCGCTCAAATGGATGATGTATGTGCTGGACCTCGCGCAAACGATGTTGCAGCAGATGATCCAAACCACAGTATTTCTGGCGTTAACATGCAGCGTATGTAAATCAAAGCTCACGCAACCACACAACAACACAAGCAACTGACATTCAGAAGTTTTCACCACATGGCATCCCGACGAAACTGCTGCAAGTGATGGGACGTTAATCGAAAACATGCGTGGTTTTGTGACGGAGCAATCCATTACTTACAGCACATTAAACAAAACTCGCGCGGCCGAAGCAATCAACTACTATACCCCCGATCAAATCCGAGTATTTGGTACCATGGCCGAGAATTTCGTTCTTTTCGATCGTTGGTTTGCTGCCGTACCAGGTCCCACAAATCCCAATCGTGCATACATCACATCCGGGACATCACATGGCCATGGTACCAACGACGACCTATTTGATGAGTATGGCCTCCCCGTCGTATCTATTTTTCAACAACTAAGCGAGGCCAACATCACATGGATGAATTATCAGAATTCCACAACAGGCCCGGACCTTGGATTTAACCCAGATGCGGCGTTTTATAATTGGACATACGATTCTGGTGCTTATAAGACTAATATTGCACCACTCCAACAATTTTACGATGATGCTGCCAGCGGTACCCTTCCCGCTTTCACTTACATCAACCCGGAATGTTGTGATTACCAATCCTTCCATCCACCCTCACCCATCACCATGGGCGAGGAATTCATCCGCGGCATATACGAAGCTGTGCGTAATTCACCGCAATGGAACGAAACCCTCTTCATCCTAACCTTCGACGAGCACGGGGGTTTTGGCGACCACGTAGCACCACCAGTTAACGTCCCTGCTGGTGATGATATACTCTACACGGAGACTGCGCCCGATGGACTAAACATGACATTTGATTTCACGCGCCTGGGGATCCGTGTTCCGACATTGTTGATCAGCCCTTGGGTGGGGCAGGGTGTTGTCGAGAACAAGGGCATTAATAACGGAGGGGAGTATACGCATACCAGTATTTTGAACTTTTTGTCCGAGCTGTGGGGTTTGGATAAATTGACACCTAGGGTCTCTTGGAGTGCTACCTTTGAGCATTTGATCACTAGTACATATAGAAACGATACACCGGCTACGCTACCGGATCCTTACCCCTATGCTTGAGGTGGTAGATCTGGATGAGAAAGGTAAAGGACAAGTACTGTATAATGAGCATATAACTTCATTTCAATTTCTACATCATTGACAATTCCGACTTACATAACTACTTGCTTAATACGCTCATCTCCCCATTTGCCATCCTAATGCGCCGGTTCACAATCAGGATTATGTGTGTTTGCACCGAGTCATTCGTGCAAAGAGTGAAGTTTAGGTGCTCTTGTATAAGACAGGAGCGGCACCGGGACAGCATAATTGACTCGGTATCAATCCAAGATACCACTTAAATGGCCAATTTGTAGCAGATGATTCGCACCTCCGTTGCTCACTCACCAATCCCAAGAAATATATTGTGCATCATGGTTCAATTCGAAAGCCCCGACCGCTACTGTAGACATGAAGCCGTCATCAATCCGAGTGAAGTCCACTCCATTCCAACTAGACATCCAACTGAACATCCATCGTATACCGTCCTAGCCCATCTAAATATGAATGTTATGCTAGGCTTCCAAAACACATTCTGTATTTTTATGCTGAATCCCCAACATACAAGAAAAAGCCCCGCGCCAGCCAGAGAGCGAAGTGAAGTGCCCTATCTCTGATGCATGCGTGTGTGTACCCTACACCATCCCTTTTCTTCCAAGCCCTGCATTCCTACCCTTCCGTCATTCATTGGGTGCCACAAACGCCCAGATCCCATCGCTAAAGAAAGAAGACGAGCAAGCCTATTAAATTTCGTTACTGCTCATTTTGGATACATTTATTGCAAACGAGAGTTGAGTGTCGCCGACCAACGCCTTTGCTCGCTAAACGAACACGATAAGAAGATAAACTA
>JWJB01000972.1:0-32608 GCA_000812895.1 Rutstroemia sydowiana | reverse complement strand
GAAGGGGGATTAGAGTGTGTTTTTGTGGAGGGGGGTTCAGGGGAAAGGAGTGGGAGAAAAGATGATATGATATAATTGGTCTTTTTCTATTGAGGAAAAGGATATAATGAATCATAAATTCCTAGATTGCGAACTCGAGGAGTTGGGAAAAGAAGAGGAGAAAAGAGTAATAGAAATAACCAAATCAATCATGATCATGATTTATAAACATACCCAGTACCCGTTCCAATATCAGCAATTCTTGCACCTTCTTTTTCAAAAACAATGGATGGATGAAGTAAATATCCAGCTGCATCTTTCGATAACCAATGATTGTGATTGAGTCTGTAGTTTGAATCAAAGTTGGGTGAGATTAGTCTTTGTTTGAAGGAGGAGGAGAGGAAGAAGATCGGGGGAATGTTGTGTGTTTTGGAGAGCGCTGCAGAGGTATGTATGTATCGTATTCGTAGAAGGTAGTTGTGCTATGGGATAGTAAAGTTACTATACATACCGAATGGTAGTTTTGAAATCCCGTTTGAAGAGGTATTTGGGCTCTTTAGTGGCGGTGGGTACGGTAGTGTTGGAAGACATTTTCATATAAATTTCCTCTTCTTTTCAAAAACTCGGGTTTTAGATGGTGGAAGTTGATGGGAAGTATTATATCTGACAAGTCAATGAATTATGTTCAAAAGAAGAGGATTTGTATAGATATTTGAGAGCATATAGTATTCGATATCTATAGTAATTTATATTAACGGAATTAAGAATTGTATAGATACAAAATCAACATGCACTCGAAACTCCATTAAGAACAAACCACTCCATCACAATCCCAATCCAACGATCATTCATAGCTCGTGAATATTTATGGACAAGTTGGGGGTATTTGATATCGATGATGTTGAAAATATGGTTGTATATTATAGTACATACGAGTAGAAAGCTACAAACTACATAGTTAACTTGTGGTCCTGTGGGGGAGTGCATATTATCATACATATGTATTTATTCAATTCTAGACGAGCACCATGGGATTGTCCCAAACATTATTCGTCTATACGATAGATATTCTATTACTGGTCGAATGCAATAGGATAGTTAATTATCACCGCACGGCACAATCCACCGCGGTGGATAAGATAATCTTTGCCGGAAATACCATTTAGTGCATTCCAAGATTAGGAAGATTGGTTGAATGAATGGAAGTGGGATGGAGGTAAGTCTGATATTGATTGTTGGAATAATATACTATATTATCATAAGTAAAGTACGAGTACTTCGTAAAGTATGGAAATTGGAATTAAGCAGCTCGAATTGTCTTTTCGAGTACATACCCGCGATTGCATACTGTAGGAACTTTCTCGACGGGGTTATCTGTTCGCCTTCCTCACAGTGGTGGGGCGAAAGAAAGTGGGCCCGCTGTAATAAGACCGGCTGGGCCTATTAATTGGTCTATTGTTACTTGTAAGAAGTTTGCCAGGCTGACCGCCCTCCAAGAGGTTGGCCTTGTATATTAACCAGAGATCTCGAATCCTAGTTTACAGATATTGGAAAGCCAGCCGAGCAGAGCGTGCATGGACTTCGCATTGCACCACAAATGTTACACTACGTAGTCAAGCGCTTCGATTTGGCAGCGTAGAGACGTAATAAAGTGTCTTTCGAATTCGAGAAAGATTCCTTACGCATGCAATACGAAATACTTACCATTGAGCCACAGTACCTAACTCGACTATTGGATTGCACTTTGAAGCGAAGCCGTCCAATAAGATGAATTGTAATCTCTGAATCTCCTTTGAAGCTTGGACATGGTATTTGTAGTTTAGTGTCTGCGAGGAATGGACAAGCTACCCCTTTTGCCATGCACATGGGTGGCAATTTTGATTATCGCGGGCGTTTTATTTTTATTCTGAAGTTTTGGTGAACAGGCGGCGATGGGATAATATGGTAGTTGCAACTGAAGAAGGTGTAAATCATATTATACTCGTTATGCCCATAAGTTTGTCATTTTTATGTTATAAATTTTAATGTTCAATATTTATTTAATGAATCAAATTTTTTGAAAGTATGTTTTATAATATTACAATATAAAGAGTTTATTGTCCAAATCTAATTTAATAAATAGAATTTATAAAATTTATTGTTTTTGTTTTTTTTTGGATAAATCTGATACGGTAGGTTAAAAGTGACAAAATTATGAGCATAACGAGTATGTGCTGAAAAAAATTATGGACTTTCGGTTCTGCAGTTCTAAGTTTGTGTTTGTGTTGTTGAGATTATCCGGGGAGGACCACTTATTTTTCCTTTTCAACGGCGATGACAATTAAAGAGCGACGATCTCACCTGTAAACTAGTACATGGTGGAGATGATAGACATTCCAAGGCTACTTCCAAGCTCGTAGAAAGTATTTATATATTCACTGGGGGCGGCCGAATTGAATGGCATCTTGACTACTCTTGTTCTCCAGTTGCTAGAGTTCAAAGCTTCATCATGAAGCACTCTATGATTTGGCTCGTTGCATTCATATCAACATCCGTAGCAAACCCAATAAGTCATACCACTCTAGAAAATGCACGCGCCGTCCCTATCGAAGAACGCGCCTCCAACCCAACAGTAACAATCGCTTCCCCCGCCGCAACCATCATTGGCAGTTCCGGAATCGTAGAATCCTTCCTAGGTGTTCCATTTGCGCAGCCTCCTATTGGCGCACTTCGACTCAAACCCCCTCAAGCACTTACCTCACCATTGGGTAGCATACAAGCTACATCTCAAGCTCAATCATGTTCGCAATTTTACTCAAGTGATGCATATGATGATTGGACTGTTAATGAAGAACTTCCGACTTCTGTTCTTGGGGACCTTCTAGATTCTCCCATGTTTCAGACTATCTCCAATGCTGGTGAAGATTGTTTGTACATTAATATTCAGAGACCGCTGGGCACGAATGCATCGTCTAATTTGCCTATCTTGTTTTGGATCTTTGGAGGTGCTTTTGGTATGGATCTTACATTCTAATTGAGTGTAAAATTAAACCTAACGATTTTATAGAATGGGGTGGGCCGTCTTTATATGATGCAACAGGATTGGTATCAGAATCTATGTTGGAAGATAAACCAATCATTTACGTATCGGTGGCACATCGCCTCGGAGCTTTTGGTTTCTTGCCAGGCGCTGAGGTTCTTGCAGACGGCTCAGCAAATCTAGGGTTATTGGATCAGAGAATGGCATTGCAATGGATATCTGACAATATCGCAGAATTTGGTGGTGATCCATCCAGAGTCACAATTTGGGGTTTATCATCTGGTGCTGTTTCAGTACTCGATCATATGATTCTTTATGATGGAGACAATACCTATAATGGGAAACCTTTGTTTAGTGGAGCGATCATGAACTCTGGGAGTGTTATTCCAACTGATCCAGTTGATTGTCCGAAGGGCCAGGCCGTATACGATACTGTTGTGGCTAATGCCGGATGCGCATCTTCGAATGCTACTTTGGAATGCCTTCGCTCAGCTCCCTACGAGACATTTCTTAATGCATCTAATTCCGTCCCAGGATTATTCAGCTACCAATCTATCGCTCTTTCGTACTTTCCTCGACCTGATGGAACAGTATTCACTCAATCTCCCGATCTACTGGTGGCTGCGGGGAAATTTGCAAAAGTACCTTTTATCGTTGGTGATGTCGAAGACGAAGGGACTACATTCTCCCTATTCCAGTCAAATATCAGTACAAACGACCAGCTTTCAACTTATCTCTCCGATAATTTCTTCCACCACGCGTCAGCGGCAACAATAGAGAGTTTGTTAAAGATTTATCCGGACGATGATCTTGCCGATGGTGCACCTTTCCGAACTCTCCTTTTGAATAATTGGTATCCACAATTCAAACGGCTGGCAGCAATTCTTGGTGATTTAACATTCACCATGACGCGAAGATGGTTTCTTCAGCAAGTTATAGAGGTTTCTCCTACGGTTCCTTCATGGTCATATCTCTCATCATACGATCATAATGGGATTCCTATTCTCGGTACCTTTCATAGCTCGGATATCTTTCAAACATTCTTTGATATAGTTCCGGACTATGCAGGTTCATCGACGAGAGCTTACTACTTGAGTTTTGTGAATACTGGAGACCCGAATAATGGGACTAGTGCTGCATATCCGAATTGGCCGCAATACAGTGATGGGGCTCAATTAATGCACTTTGAAGCACTCTCTGCATCGTTGACATCGGATGATTTTAGAGCAGAAGGATTTTCTTTCTTGGAGGGAAATCTTTTAAGCTTGTATATATGATTAGCAAGGGACTTATTAATTAGTTGATAGATAGGGTGTAAGTCGAATAATGAAATGTTTAATTTTTAATTTATTGAATAGAAGTTGAACAATGAAATCGGAATTTATTTTTGTATATGGATAAGTTATCTCCAGTCCCTTTCCCCTCACAAGCCGCCCTAGTCGACTATTAGTTACCTAGGTACTAGGCATTAAGGACTCTTCTGGTCTTTGTCGTACCTAGGTAGTTTGTTTTATGTTACCTAGGTGCGTATATCTGAATTCTAGTTCCAATTTTAGTAAGGGACCCTTTGACTCCTTGTCCTTGCCTGCCACATGAGCCGGTGGTACCCGCATTCATCAATTTTTAGCATGTGTAAAGTACCTAGTAGATACTAGATAGTACTGGCATAGTAGTAGAATAGAGTACAATATCACCGAGGAATGGAGTACAATAAGTAACAATACACATACCTAATTCTTAAAATTATTCAACAATTTGCTGATTTTATGGCTGATGAATAAATAATGAATATAGATAAAACATAAATTTATACGGAGGTCGCCGTCACACTTGTTGCGACTAATCCACTTTATAGAGGGTTACAGGGCAGATACCCTGTATTTCAGTGAGCAACAGCCAGTAAAATGTATATAGAAAGCACTGTAATTGGTTGATTTTAGCGATTAAAGTTGCACAGATCAAAAAATGACAAAAGCTCAGTGTACATAAGCCTAAAGAATTGGCCTAAAAAAGCTTATATATTATATGCATACACTATAAATTGATTATAGGCTTTATACACTGTAAAGCCCTATAAATTAGAAAAAGTCGCAACAAGTGTGACGGCGACCTCCGTACCTACTACTTCTATACTGGTAAGCACTTAATCAAGTATTGTGACGTAGAGTGGGGGATATATTTTTTTTATTGGGTCATTGGGCGCATATACTTAGGTACCTACATACCAACTTAGCTACCTACTCGTACATTATCTATTATCGATACTGTAAATAAACAAGATCTAGCGCGGGGCAGAGAAAAGTAGTTTTAGTGCGACAGCTGATGCGAATACAACTACTAGTACTACCTTTACCCTCCTACTCTACTTTGCCTTTAGTATTAGTTGTACCCTTCTACCCTTCTACCCTTCTTTAGAGCAACACCAACTATCGAAATTCCCTAAATTGTTACTTTTATTGTACACTAAATACTATTGAAAGTACGGGGCTATTAACAGTAAAAAATGTCTACATCTTCACATATAAATAGTACCAGTACCGTGCCACTTCGACCGGCTTTGAGAAGTGACATGGAAGAGCATACAAATCCGAAAGGTGGTTCAAGCAAATGTGAGAAGATTGTTTTCTGAACCCTACACTTATTACAAACTTCAATGTGTCAAAACCATATCATCAAACTTACTAATATTCTATTTACAGTCGTCTCAATTGATACCGAGCCAGAGGAAATCCAACCTACTTTAATCGAATCGGAAGAAAATCAAAGAACAAAACAATTTAACGCCGGAGTTGGGAAACGATTGACTGGCCGTCGCCCAAGCATGCCTTCTTCTATCAACACCTCTAGGAATTCCCTCCGCAGTCAATCTAGTAAAGATGAACTCAAAGTCCCCGAATTTGAAATGAACAATGTAGAAGTAAAACACCATCACCATCACCGCGATAGACTTCTTTCTCAGGTCGCAGAATGGTTACAAATGGAAAAGGCAAAGAGGGCAGCACGGAAAGCAAATAAAAGAACCACACAAGAGAACGGTTCTGTTGTGATTGACGAGTTACCGGATAGAGGGATGACTTCTAGACCACGAACAACTTCCGAGTGCTCAACTTCGAGCACTTTTTCATTGGAGAAATTACAGAAAATATTGGAGGAGAACATGGGGGAATTTGGATATAGTCACCTTCCGCACAACTCTTCTCGTCGACCTTCTCATTCCGGCAAACGACGATCCTCGACAAAATCTCTACGCTCCATTAATCAATCTTCCGATACAGAATACCAAGATGGTGATATTGTAGTTCCTTCCTGCGACGTTGTTCTCGATAATTCTAAGACGCTTTCATATAGTGGTGGTGGATCATCTCTGGAAATTCCAACATTGAGCACTTCGAAACGCGCAGAAAAGGAACGGAAAGCATGGCTTACATTCAAAAACGAGATTGTGAGATTGGCGCATACATTGAGACTGAAAGGATGGAGAAGGGTTCCGCTCGAACGGGGAGGAGAAATTGAAGTTGAGAGATTAAGTGGTGCACTCACAAATGCGGTCTATGTTGTTTCGCCTCCAACGGACTTGCCTCCTTCAAGCAGCAGTGCTACTCTCTCATCGGCCAAGAGCCACAGTCCAAGGCCTCCTCAGAAGCTTTTGCTACGTATCTACGGTCCACAGGTCGAGCATTTGATTGATCGGGAACAGGAATTGAGTATTTTGCGACGGCTCGCAAGAAAGAAGATTGGTCCAAGATTATTAGGGACATTCAGAAATGGTCGCTTCGAAGAATTCTTCAATGCGCAAACACTTACTGCTCAAGATTTGAGAATACCCGATACAAGTAAAAAGATAGCGAAACGAATGCGGGAACTGCATGATGGTGTTGAATTACTTGAGAAGGAACGAGATGAGGGGCCTTTTGTCTGGAGAAATTGGGACAAATGGGTTGATAGATGTCAAGAGATCATTACCTATCTGGACAAACAGATCTTAGAAGGGAATTCTGGCAAAAGCTTGAAGGGTGAAAGTTGGAGAGACAGAGGTCTGGTTTGTGGTGTTGAATGGCCTGTTTTTAGAACCGCGGTTGAAAAGTATCGACAGTGGCTAGTGGAAAGTTATGGTGGCCCTGAAGGCATGAGGCAGAGCTTAGTATTTGCTCATAACGATGTATGTTTCCTTGATCCACCTCTTATCTCACTCTTAACTAACACATCTCAGACGCAATATGGCAATATCCTTCGTCTCGTTCCTGAACCACCAACCCTAGGATCCGCACCATCACCTCTCCTCCTCCCACTAAACCAACACAAACAACTTGTAGTCATCGACTTCGAATATGCGTCTGCAAATACCCCCGGCCTAGAATTTGCAAATCATTTCACAGAATGGTGCTATAATTACCATTCCCCACCACCCTCAACCTGGACATGCAACACTGCCAACTATCCAACTCTTGAAGAACAAAGACGCTTCGTCCGCGCGTATATCAATCACCGCCCTCAATTTCATTCCAAGGCATCTTCGACCCCGCGACTTGATGGCAAAGAATCTACTCCCGGCAGCATCAGTGCTTTCATGCTTGATAGTCGTACACCGCTAAGCGAACGTGATCCAAACAACGTATACGCGGAAGAAGAAATCAGGAGAGAACAAGAGACAGATATGCAAGTAGAAGAGTTACTAAAAGAAGTTCGGATCTGGAGAGTAGCAAATAGTGCACAATGGGTAGCTTGGGGGATCGTACAAGCCAAAGTTCCAGATCTAGATGATACCCCACAATTGACTACGACGCCAGATGAAATAGATGAAGTTGGGAAAGATGGTTTGTTGGGAGAGGAAATGAAGAGTCCGGATGTAGTGGGACAGACAGATACGGATATTAAGGCTGAGGAAGCGGTGGAAGAGGAAGAAGATGAATTTGATTACTTGGGTTATGCGCAGTCGAGAGCGATGTTTTTCTGGGGTGATATAGTTGGGTTGGGAATCATGAAGAGGGAGGAATTGCCTGAGGGGTTGGTGGAGAGAATTAAGTTTGTGGAATATTGAGGTGGAGGGGGGATTGGTTTTTATTGGTGCTTAGGTAGAGGGAGTAAGAGAAAGAGCAAGAGCGAGGGCGAAGTGAAATTTATTAGGTGTTCATTTGCCTTGGAAATTCGATCCGACTTATCTCTCTGATTTGATTTGATTTGATCAACTTAGGCTTGCGCATTTGCTTCGAATTCATTGATGGCGATGCGAGACTTTTATGGCAGGCAGGTATGCAGGCAGGGAGGTACAGTAGTACAGTTTTCATTCACATTTTATCAATTAAATTAATGGATGGCCGTATCATTGCTTTGGTTTCGGTTTTATTTTCTGGCAGCACATCTCAATAGATGATTAGACAGATCGTTAGATAGAAATACCCATATACATACTATGAATATAGAAATACAATATATATACCAATTAGTCAGTCAGTCAGTCAGTTGGTATATCATTTCCTCAGAAAAGATGGAGAGAGAGAAGGAAAGAAAGAAGAAAATTCTGCTTCTTGTTCTTGTTCTGCTTCTTGTTCTTGTTCTGCTTCTTGTTCTTGTTCTTATTCTATTATGGAAATTTTCAATCTGTCTGTCTGCTTGTATGGTCTGGTCTGTAACTTTTCCATCTGTCTGTCTGATACTGTCTGGTACATCAATCTATCTGTATCTGTGTCTGTATTTTCTGATCTTCCACCATCCATCCAATCTAATCCAATCCCCCAAAACCTTTTATCTTGTCTCCCTTCCGTTGTTGACTACCGCTTCCTCAATCCAATTACATGTCATTCACACCCATCCACCATCTACTAATTGATACCATATCATACCATATCATGCATCTTTTGATATCCCCTTCTCCATTCCCCTTTCTCATTCCCCTTCCCTCTCCCACACAGATCAAATCAAATCAAACCAAACCATAGCAATTTATCAAAATTTCCCACCCCCTTCTCATCTCATCTCAACTCATCTCATCTCGACCTGACCAAGTATATATCAAAAATCAAACAAAGTAATCTTAAGTTTAGCGAGCTCGAGGCTGAAGGCTGCCTGCCACACACAGATAAAATCAAATAAACTAAAATAAAAATCAACACCTTCAATTTAACTTCCCTCCCTCATCAGAAGAGAAAAAAAGCAAAAGCAAAGCAAAGTACAAAAACAAAAGCTTTCCAATAACGAATTTCAAAATTTCCCCAGTCCAATCCAGAACAACAAAAAATGTCCATCCATCAATCCAATCCAATCCAATCCAATCCATACGCCCACGCTCAAACGTCCATACATACAAATCATTTCAATCGCCATTTCAATCGCCATTAATATCCTGAACGCCAACGCTACATACGCTCCAAGTTCATTCATTCAATCAATCATCCATCCATTCGGCTAGCCAGCCATCCATCTATCCATCCAGCCAGCCATACATTCGAATCCTATTATTTTCATTCCCGGCGCGCGAGCATATAGAAGCAAGCAAGTTTCGAATCCAGATACCAATCCAAATCGCACTTCGAATTTCCCACAGCCAAAATACCAATCCGCCCATGAATGCTCACAGGCGCGCATGCACATCGTATTATATCGCAATACATTGCAATAATGCGTCCGTCCACCCATCCATCCAAGCACACCACGCACCAAGCAAACCATTCCACCCCCATCCCCTAAAAACTCAACTCATCCTCAAAATCATCATCCCCTCTATCTCCATCTCCATCCGCATAACCCTCTCCCTCTCCCTCCCCCTCACTATCCACATGAATCGGAAACCAATCCTCCCTATTCTTATTCCTATTCTTATTCTTATTCCTAACATTACGACTCTCAGAATACCAACTCGACTTTCTCGAAATTGTATGTTCATGTTCATTTTCATTTTCATCTTCATCTTCATCTTCATCTCCCTGTTTCGATATCACCGACGGCGAATTACTCATTGCCGATTTCCCAAATGCGTATTCTGACGGTGGACCATTGGCTTCGCTTTCATCATCAGAATCGTTAATTTCCTCTCTTACTTCACCTTCTTCTTCCGATGATGCATGAATGTATTTGTGTTCTTCTAATGCGCGTCTTCTGTTCTTGCTTATTGCATTATTTTCCCCTCTGGACGTTGACGCGCCGCTGTGGAATATGTCGGGTATATCTTCTTCTATACCTTTCCATTCATCTTTCTCTTGGTTCTCCCTAATTTCGCTCGACTGCTCGTTATCGCTCAATGCATTTTGTTCATAATCGCAATCAATCGCCATCTCATCGGTGGTGCTACCATCATCATTTTCGCTCATGGTATACGAAGGTTGACCAGCATAATAGTCAGGATCACTTCCGCCAGCATACTGTACGTTGCTAAACGGCGTCGCATATGCGAATGGGGTATTGCCACGCTTTTGCTCGTACGTTTCATGAGTATTGGAAATTGGGCTAGGGGGGCCAACACCAAAGCGGGTGACGTCGCGCGGATGACTTGGCGATCTCGAGATGCGACGCCGTTTTTTATTCTTGCATTTTTTATTGATGGATGATTGAGTTTCGCGATCGCCAGGAATTCGTCGCTTGCTGGTATTGGAGAGAGGAGCGAGTGCTGACAAGGATTTTGTACGAAGGGGTTTAAAAGGATTGCGCTCCTTTCGTGGACCAATTACTGCCCTGGAGGGTGCTGTTGATGCGGGCGTTGACATCTCGGGCGTCACAACAGAAGAGAAGTGATCCGAAGGAAAGTCGGATTCGCGATCTTCATGATCGTTAGTCTCCCGCACAGTTCGAACACTCAACGATTGTGAGGTTTCAGAAGTGAATGAAGCTGATAGGCTGGGAGACGTGTCATATCGCCCATCATACTCCCAAGTGTTCTTTCCAGAATCTGCTTCGGGAGTATGGTTCGACGCTTCATTTCTAGATGCATCTGGTAATTGCCGGAGCTTGGGCCATGTCCAATCGGCCGTGGCACCATCGCCCAAATGCTGAATATAGCTATCAGGCTGGGTGACATAAAGTCGAGGAATGCTTGTTCTAGATCGCATTACGACGCTAGACGCAAGGAACGACACAGTCCACATAGCTGGGGTGACCATCTCAGAGGGATCGAGGAAATGGAGACATTTTTCCTTGTGCAGCTTTCTGAGGGGTATCCATGGGGCTTGAAGGCCAAGATACATCTTCAAGGCATCGGGTATTTGCAAGCGGGTGTGCTCATTGTCTGCATAAGGATCCGTAGCAAGTACGTTGGGAAGGTCACCAAATGCATGCATTAGAGCGACCTGAACATCACGAGCATCAGGGCCTTTGATCTCGACTGTTCGCACCAATCCTTTGCTCCGAAGTCGCCTGCCGATGGGGGTCCCCACAGGAATTGCTTTGGGCAACATCCATTCATTGAGTGAGTTTTGACCGTTCGATTGTTGATGGAGCGCACCTGCCTGTGACATTGCCTCTTCCCATGATAAACAATAATCTTGACGCCAAAGAGCTGCCAGGGCAGCCGCCATGGTATTGGATTGGGTTTGAGTACTATCCTCGGAAGCGCAGCTGTTAGCTCTTGATCGCACAGATTGCCATTCTGCTTTGCTCGCCCAAACGCCCTTTATTGAGCCAAATGGCATAAAAACAACCTCCATTAGCAAAGGCCGCTGGAAGGATGGGAGTAAGGAGGTTTGGAGTTCAACAACCTGAACTTCGAGACTTTTAACTTGAGCTGCAAGAGCAGCACGCTCACCAGCAGTGGTTGTAGATGTAGATGCCCTCGAGTCCATTGAAGCATTTAGGTCTCGACGGTCAACTACGTAATCATCAGCAGAAGTAACCCTTTCGAGCACATCTACGCGGTCCTGGAGCTCATAAACATGAGTATCTAGGTTTTCATGTTTATCATGAAGCTCGGAAACGCGAACGTCTAAGCTGTCATGGGCTTCATGAAGCTCATTATAAGCGACATTAGACAAAGACACAGTTTCAAGAGCATCAAGCCTATCTTCGTGGTTGCTTTTGGTAATAGGATAATCTGCGACAAGTTTACGAAGTTCAGGAACGAGCAGGTCCGCAGCACCATCCAGGTCCATCAAAGATGTGTTTTTGGCTTTAGGCTCTGGCTTCGAGCGGGAATCTTGAGAGAGCGTAGGTTCAACAGACTGTGTAGGAACACCAGCATCATCAAGAGGTCTGACATTAATCTCTATTGGAGTTGCAACGGTTGCAACTTCAGTCAAACTTTGATAATGTGTCTGGCCATTAATATCCTGATAGGCTTGCATCGGTCGCCCGGCTCCAGCTTGTGGCCCCTTACCTGTATTTTGCATTTGGGCGTTGGGTCTTGGTACATGACTTAAAGTATCAAGCCCCAACCCACCAAAAGGCCGTGTATATCTTGCTAGACTCGAGGCTCTCGAAGTAGTTTCAGAAGGCAGTAGGCACTGCGAAGGAATAGCCGGGATATCCTCCACAGTAGTATGCGACTGGACAAAGCGACTCCATTGTAGAGTACTTTGGAGCTGCGCATCATTTCGTGGACCAGGAATAGAGTTGTTGTTTCCAGATGGGTTTACATTTCGTTGAATTGTAGGTTGGCAGTTCACTTGAGCCATGCGTTCGATAGCATCCATATTCAAGGCCGAGACATTACTTAAAGCTCGTGTCTGCTCTGGCTTTTGGGATCTACTTGAAGCTTGTGTCTGCTTTGGCTTTTGGGATCCAGCAGGCTGTTGCGATGGGTTGTCTTCATGATAGCAAGCATGGTGTTCGCATACGCAGACCTCAGACTGACCAGCAGATTCCACATTTCCATATATTGTCGAGCCCAAGAAATTTTGAGGTTGGATCCAAAAGCGACGACATCCACATTTTGTACCGAGATTTAAATTCGTAAAATTGCATTCTCCAGTTGGCAGAGTCCTTTTATTATTATATGCATCATCGAAATCATTAAACCTGTCCTGAATAGGAGTATTCGGAACTGTCGAGATGGTAGGGGCAGGCATTGAGAAGTCGTCGCGGGGTAGAAGAACTATATTTGAGTTGTCGCATTGCTTGGGAGAGGGTATTAGAGTTCAAGCTCTTGAGAATGATTCGCGATTCAATTGAGCCAACCTCAAGGCATCAATTAAAGAAAAGGCGATCAATTCGAGGGAGGAGAAGAGAGGGAACTCGTCGAGGTATAAATACTCGAAGGTAAGGCTGTTGCGACGCGTCGCGGTGTTGGGCAACCTTGCTCGATACCGATAATTGATTAAAGTGTGGTGTACACGAAAGGCTTAGCACTAGTTCTACCACTGTAATCTGACCCACAGATACGTAGAGTAGTTATTAGTCTCCACATCACCATGGCAATCAACCAGTAAACAACCAACTGACCGACTGACTTAAAGATAACAGAACATTCATATAAAAAGCCGATTTATCAATACTTGGTAGAAAAAGACAGGAAATCTTCATTATTTCGAGAAAAAGACGATATGAAAAGGGGAGTCAAGTTAATCTTATCAAGGGGAAAATATTCTATACAAATCTACAATCCGGGGAGACATGCATGGGCCCTGGGGAAAGAGCAAAAGTAAAGAACGGCTACTTAACAAAAGCGCGTCGATTGATGAATAAAAAGAGTCATATCTGAACCCATGTATCATGCATAATGTGGCTTTTTCGCTGACCATAAATGTAATCAATACCAAATTAGTACGAACCATGACGCCGCTATTCGGTTCAACGTTTGAACAAACGCTGCGTGCTACAATCAAGCTAGGATCATACACACCAAGAATACACGCAAAGATTAAACACGTTTTAGGGCGCCCTGCATACTTTTGCAAGCTCCGGGTTTGATTGGTGGGATTAGTTTATGCAAGGTGGGAAGGGCATCTACTTAGTTTGTTTGCCTTGCCGCTGCTTAAAGGCATATATAACTCGTTCAAATCGAGATCATTGGCTGGAGATTCAAGAAACCCTTTGAAGCCTTCTATTTTTACTCTATGGAGATGGAAGGCTACATATTCAACCAGCAATTCCTACTTGTGCGACCTATTTGGAATTAAACACATTACAAACCCTAGGAAAACCAAATTGCAGGGCGTCTGAATAAGAAGTTGTTGATTTTGAATTGATTCTTTTAATACATCCCGCCCAATCCCCGAAATGAGCAAAGTCTAACTCGGAAAGCGACATAACATCTAATCTTCCAAACCCAATCACATTCTTAAACCCCCTGTGCTTGCAAGAAGGAATTCATCACCTTGTACGCACCCGTAGAATTGTAATGCACATTAACCGCATGACCAGCCCTAGGCTGTATATACGCCTCAAAGATCTTTGCACTTGGGAAAAGCGGCTTGGCCGCAGCAGGAATACTCGCCATCTGTGTACCCGTGTTCAAACAATCCCCACCACAAAAGATCGAGTCTTCATTACCGGTCAAGACCAATACTGGGCCTGTAAAGTTTGCGGCGCTACTAGGCAGCGCACCGATGGTTAATAATTCGCCTGATGTGTATGGTTGCTTGTTGTATTCTGTGTACCATCCCATTTCAGGGTCGTAGTAAGGTGGTGCGAGGAATGCATATTGGTTTGCGGCGATGTTGGACCATGTGAAATAGCCTTTGGGAAGGTTATTAAATCGATAAGGTTGGTTTGAGGCTGCGTCTTCCGAGGCAAAACCTATAATATTCTCGGCCATGTATGTGCTGTTAACGGAGAATCCTTGGAGGATTATACCATCGGTTAAAGTTGGCTGTGTAGCAGCAAGTTCATAGGTGAGGATGGAGCCAAATGAATGGCCAATGTGGACGACGCTTGAGGGTTTGGTGATGGTCATGCCGGGCAGTGTGCCAGCTCTTAGTAACTTTGTAACTTCGACAATGGCCGATAGCTCTGCGGGAGCTTGGACAACTGAGGTGGGATCCGCTACCGATTGACCAATGCCGAGACGGTCTATGGCCAAAGTGCAGTAGCCATATTGATCAACTGCCACGTCTACATATGAGTAATTGTGGTTGTTGAAGGGTATATCCCAATATCTGTGCATGAAGGTTAGGACCAATCATCATAAGGGCTGCGGGCAATGAATGATATACATACGAGCGATCAAAGCCAATGCCATGAGTGAGAAATTGCCATGAACTGGAATTACTGGAATAACTGGTAACGTTACTGGGCACACATACGGTGGCTCCAATATTGTATTGGCCTGTAATTGTTGTGGATCCATTCGAGATCAAACCAGAGTAGTTCTGTCCATTTCGGAATGAATCCTGGAAAAACTTTGTAATGGCAATTTGATTCGAGAAATTAGGCACATTGAAAACGCCATTACGTGCGTTTATTGTAACTGGAATGGTGATATTTGAGCAGCTTTTGGCTTCAGTGAAGCTCAAAATGGCGATCAAGGCAAAGGCTGAGAGTTTTAGCATGATGATATAGCACACTGAGTAGGAAATGTATGAATGTAAAAGCAAAACCTTTTCGACTGGCCAGAGTCTATATATATTGTGATCACACTCTATCTTGTAGATGCCGTGTAAGCCACTCTTCTATATCTTATGTAGTCATAGACACATTAATCATAAGCTGCATTTTCCATAACAAATACTCAACTCCCTCACATCATCATGTGCTGCAAAAGAAATCTAATCAAGCAACCTCGGAAGCAATTAAACGATTATATCTGATTAGAAATTGTCATCATTTGAAGTTTCATGGTCCGAATAATTTGGAATTGGCACTCGCTCAATCTAGCTTCTAGTTCCAATAGTCCATCCTGTGAAGAATTGCTGGCCATACCTCCCGTAAATCATGTAATCAGATGTTAACAATTCAATTGTGTCTTCATGTTGAAGTTTAAAAATACCTTTTCTTGCTGTGCGTCATTCGAATGGTTGGTAGATGAAGACATATGGTGGTAGAGTAGGGACTTGAACTAAGAGGCTCAAAATGTGCAGGGTCCTCATCCCCATTTTTTCCTCCAACGTCACCACTATTTCTTACCATCCACCCATCGAGATTTGTCACATCAACAAACACGGAAAATGAGTTGCAACAGCACCAAGAACGTCCCAATGAGATGGAGATGAAGTGCTCAAATACAGAAATATAGCAAGCTTACCTCACAAATCTGACATGCGCTAATATTCAGCAAGACAATAGTGTACACTAAGGGATTATATGTTAGAACCTCAAAATGCAATACCTCAATATTCGGCTCTCATCCAATAATTGAGATCATTATTGTAAGTAAGGCTTGGGCAATCGTGATTCATTCAAAGAAATGAGTTGATGGCGGTTAAGGAGTTGCTGCACCCACAAGCAGTAGTTTGGACAAACTCCATTTATTAAAGCAAAGAGATACTCCTGTGCTATCAGTGTATCCATATGGACATTGCCGACCTAGAATATAGCAATCCCCGGAGCCAGATTGTAATCGCTAGGGGGCTATATTTCCTCTCCATACAGCGGACCTCCACGCCAAACATATACAGCTCCAACCCAAACGAATACCAGCGCTACCACATTATTATTCCAGCCTTTATATTTGCCGTGATCAAACCTCCGAACGCCTAGCTCTGGCTTCCCTTCGACGAGCGAATACTTTGGACAACCAAAGGAAGATGAGGCCGACTGCAACGATGAAGACGATGGCGAAGACGACAACAACTCCAGAATTCTTCGCCGCCCAATTCTTTCGCTTCACTAGCTGATGAGTAACATCGCGGACGGCAAGAGATGTAATTCCTTCCATTTCGATAGATGACTATGCTATTCGACTTAGTCTTGTTGTTCTAGTACCAGTGATGCAATGCCTACTAGTTTTTATCGATCCGATATTATCTGAATAAGTAGTTAGTGCTATTATCAAGGTATAAACAATAAGAGGAGATAGCACTCACAGAATGAATTCCCCCACAGTTATTGAAATTCAAGGATCGCAATCAATTGGCGCAGGTATGAAGATTGAACTGTATAAGTTGTCAGTTTGTTGACCTCAAGTTTCCCCAATATGTTATCACAATACAGAAACTGTATACTAAGAGCTTCTTTGTTGAAATTGGATGGATATCTCTTATATATTCTGATTTGGTATGTTGAGTTAATGATTGTCCATTGAGCAACCAAATGTGCGAAGTTTGTCTAGGTTTGCAAAGGACTGCACTACTACGCTGGTGATGTAACCATGCCCAGATGATAAGATTTCAATCTGTTGTGCGGGGAGAAGGTGGGGAATTTGAGATGTATCTGGTCTGGGGTAATATTGGAAGAATGTTTTGATATATTTACTTACAAGACTGTGGTTGATGATCCCTTTATTCGAAGAGGATATAAATTGACTATGAGAATGAAGTTGATGTTGATGTTGAGGTTGGGGGGTTAATAAATCTGTGTATGAATGGGACGAAGTTTTCTATTTTGTAATGAAGATTTATTAAATTAATTATTTGATAGGTGAGTAGGTAGGTACCAGTACTGTGTTACCTAGGTAGGTAAGTAGTTACCGTACGATAAAGTTCCATTCCATCAGGAAAGTGAAAACCTTTGCAGTCAACAACGGAAGGGGAAGGAATAGGTAGTACTAGGTAGTATCTATCGTACTTCAATTTGCATTCATCCATTTCTACATTGTTATTGTATTTTAACAAGTTAATTTTATTTATAAAGAGATTTTAATTTATATCATTATTTACTTGCCTACAATCATTCACATTTTACTTTTATAAATACCATTGTCTAAATAAGATATAGTTATTGCGTTAAAATACTACTTCCTTCTTTACCTCTGATATACCATAGAACTAGAAAACGAACTTATTTTTATCATATATACTCGTCGGAAGAGTGTTACTATATCAAACACCAATGTGAGTATCTAGAGGTTCAACATACTCGATATACTTATCCTAATTAAGAAACATATCAAATGCTTGAAGGTCATAATCTTTCTGTTTACATTCCATCCTCCCAAGAACTGTAATATTCACGTGATGTGTATAATCATTATGTATCACATGATGTAAATATAATGCATCCGGGCGGGTAGGTAGGTGGGGCAATGACTACAAAGCTAAGTACCTTACAAGCCCTAAATAGCAATATAGAACTACCAGACTTGTAGTATCAAAACTCCTGATTCACCAATAATTCTGTTTAATCAACTTGATATGCTGGTAACATATTGAAATATAGCTTCAAATGTTACAGCTTACGACGACAACTGTAAGACTATTCAAAGCCTTATAGATGCACAATCAGATATACTCCATTACTGGAATCTGAACAGAATATGAACTCAATTTCCCAATTATGTATTCTATTGGTACTGTATCAATACTTGAGAAGTTGGGGGGGTTTCTTCTGTACAAGGTGTCGGTTCAACCTTCAAAAATATGTCGGCTCAAACTTCACCAAAAAAAACCCCCTGGTGCCCCTACGGTAGATTTCCCTTGAAATTCCTAGGATGTGAAATTTGAATGCATCGGTATCAGAGTATGTCTGGATCGGGTTTTTCTTATCTATGGCTCCGTTTCTACTGGTACCTAATCTTAGAAATTCTTATCTAGATACTTAGGTAAGCTAAAATATCGGCAAATGTAGGAATCCATATTTTGAATACCGCATCACCACATCTAATTTAATTGCGGCAGTCGTGCCGTTACGTTATATCCTTATGGAATAATCATAATTTGTCCAACACATCGTAGTGGGGGAAACGTTCCTCTCGAAACTTTATAAACTTCAGAAAGCGAATTTTCAAAGACTAGACTAGTCTACTCTAGTAATGATGAAAATAGTTACAGGATGAACTGCATCAAGCGTTAAATCTACAAAATAGCCATGGGATTTACCGGTCAAGACCACATACTTGCACTTACAAAGCACCGCGACGACAAGTACAGGGCTGATCTGGAACGAAACGACATGTCTCTAGAATCTGTAGTCAGAATTCAGGTGCCGATGTTTGAACTTGTATGATGTTAATGAATCCCTTCCTTTTCATATCTATCCCTAGGGTTTCTTGAATCATTTCCGCTTATTTGTTTGGTCAATCAATACATCGATCGCAAACCAACTACAGTATTATCTGCCAGCGCCACGACCGCCTCGCAAATTTCGCATCGATCTATTATGAAAATACCCGGGTACTAAGACGGGATTTTCAGGGTACATGACGGCTTGGCATTGCACATACCTCCCCGGCACGGATTCTCAACGGCGGTCGGTAAGAGTAGGAGAGTAGGGTAGGGAAAAATATCGACAATTTCGAAACAACCCACATGCTAATTTGCTTCGCTCAGAATTGCTCCTATCATCTGAAAGGAACAACAAGATTCCCCATTTCCAAAGTGTTCAGAGATGCAGTATGCAGCTTCTTTATGACTTTCCCTATCAAATATTACCTAGGAAGTTGTCTACCGGAAAGTGTCTCTGCATATACCGATAAAGTATATAAAATCTTCTCCCTGCGAAAACGACCACTTTAAGGCTCAATCTGATATGGCTACAAGTTACACCTAGACTACTATCGATACCCACCTACCTCTTATGGTAAAGATAATTGCTCATCATACAAAAGCACGTGCTATCCGTCGAAACGCTCAAAACCATGATCCATCAGATATCCATTTAAACATATATTGTTAGTATACAGTTTATCCACAATGTTGGCTGCACGAGAGTGCATATTCACCGAATAGCCGCATATCTGTACCTGGTCGCATGAACTTGAGTCGTTCAAAGACCCCATCAATAAGACCTCGACGTTAAGAATATTAATTACTGGTAGGGAGCATTACAATAACGGTATAAAGAAATCTAAATACTATCCACATACGAAAGGATGGCTACCTTACTTACGTATGTACGTACATATTCTAGAGACTACTGCATCTTCGGGACGTATACGAAGTATGCTGAACTTGGGTAAGCACAATAGAGGGTTTTATACTCGCAACACACTAGTCGAGTGTGGATGCCACCAACCTGAAATAGTTTAAATAGCTCCATAATTTCCACTTTAAGAAGTTCTAAACTTTACCCTTTTTAGGCACCTCCGAACAACTGTAACTAGCGTGTTTATTCGATAACATTGCGCTAGTTACAGTTGTAATCCACAAATATTGAGTGCACTGTTCTTTATATAATCTGATCTCTAAAATAAAGTATACGTTATTCTACATTAAGCTTAATAGTTCCACATAATGTTTGTTGTAGCCTTAGAATATTATTTTTGCCTTAAAACATTTTTCTATACATTAACTGGATTAAGCTTGGTATAGCCCACAGTGAATATCCACAGATAACTAGTGTGTTGCGAGTATAAAACCCTCTAATAGCACACTAATAAAGGGCTAGACAAGCTACCGTAAGTAGGGACTTTGACTTTTGAATCAATCTATGTCATGACTCCATGATAGTTCCTCTTTTTCTTCAACTAAACATAACTTATTTTGTTTATGGCAAAGTCTAATTGAGTAGTTAGATGATAGATAACCAATTAAATTAATGGATCGAATGCCATGTCCATATCACTGGGCATCGGCGAGATATCTAAAAGATTCTAAACAAAGGATACCTTGTATATTATATTACTAAACGGAGATTTTCAAGGTTTTTTCAAGGCCGAATGCAAATACAAGGAGGAATTGCGTGCTACAAAACCCCTCAATTACCAGTAAACTACTGCAAGTGCGCCCTCTATGAGTACCACAAGCAATCCCAAGCTATTCAATTTACAGTACAGTACTAATGTAGGTATGAAAATACTGAAATCATTATTACAGAATAGGACTTTTCTTTCATAAGATTTTACGAGTGTACCTGTACATGTAGGTATTTTATCAATATGGAATATTAAGCTCAAAAATGTACAAGGATCTTATATTAAAAAATTAATATATATTATGATTTTTAAAAGATCCCTTTTTTGCGTTTTTTAATATAATTTTATTTATTAAAGATCTATAATCAATTTCATACCAAGATCTAGTTAGATCTGAACCCCCGATACTACCCAATATTCAATATTTTTCTCTACTCTTATCAGATAATATTACTACTATAGTATTACCGCCATAACCTCATTTCAACTACCTACTACCTACTTACCTACCTACTACCTATCTTACCTTTTACCTAGTTAATTAAATACTTATTGTATTGTTTACTATTTACTATATACAGTATTGTAAAGTACTGTATCTTCTTTTTATATTTCAAATCTAATAATTTGAGGGTAGTTAGTTGTACGTACTGTACTGTACTTGTACTGTATCTTCAAGGATTTGAAGTGCAAACAGGTACATATACATACATATAATAACTACCATTACACTACTACAAAAAGTTAAAAAGAAGGAGTAAAATCAAAATCCTTGTGCTCTTTATTAAGATCGACGATTTTATACCGCGCAATCGTGTTTCTTAATCGACTTGGCCCTTATCCCATCAGTTCCACTCTTTTTTTATATCCATATTATCCATATTCTCGTCGTTTATCAATAGATGATATCCCCCGTTTGGTACGGAGGTATACCTCATTTCTTCTTCTTCTGACAGGTCCCCCCGCTGATATCCACTAACTCGTTACAACACCTTGTTCATCTCTTTTTACCAAACCTTATGGCATCTACTTACAATGCCTTCAGAATGATCCGTAAACGCAGATTCACATTTCGTTCTATTTGAAGCACGAAACCTGGCATTACGTGGAGCAATTCCATCAAAATACTACCACAGCTTTTCTAGACCCAAGTCTTAGATCAATCAAATTGAGAATATAAGGTATAACATATTCTGAGAGGTACATCCCATTCCAAGTCTCATTCTCCATTGTTCTGGCTAACAATTTAATAAGTTTTCTTGCCTCTCATCCATTATATTTACCCTAAGACTTTTTTAATATACATCTATACAGCAGAGCTGTCCCACCTCTGCATATCATTCTTGGCTCTGGAAGCAATAATATAAGATCTGCAAATCTGATCTATCCATCTCCTCTATATTTCATCATCCAAACATACACTCTCAAACACTCAAACAAATCCAAACAATGGCGCACACACACGATCATCCTGTGCAGAACAGTGAGGTATATGTTTTCCCTTCGGCTTCACACCCATGCCTTCCAGCTTCAGCCCCTCCATCGCCACCATCACCATCCACACCATGCGATTTACTATCACCTCCTCCAGATGACCTATTGTCATTGAGCTCTACCGACGCCAAAAATGGATGTGTCCAAGCTAGCCAAAGACTTGCCCAAGCAGTACATGTGCTCAGTACCGAGGCCACATCACTATCATCTTTGACAATGCTGTATGATACAGATCCAGTTGCCAGGGATGGGTTTTATCGCGCCGTTGAAGCTATCAAGAGGTTCAAGGGAGAGAAGGGAAGACTGATAATCTGTGGCGTTGGCAAAAGTGGTCACATTGCCAAAAAACTTGAAGCTTCAATGCTTTCCCTCGACATCCCAGCAGCTTACCTTCACCCCACGGAAGCTCTCCATGGAGACCTCGGAAAGGTCGGTAAATGGGATACCATCTTATTGATCTCATATTCCGGAAGCACCCCTGAATTACTTCAACTCCTACCTCATTTCAACCCATCCCTTCCATTGATCGTCTTAACCCGCCACACCAACCCATCCACGTGCGAAATAATTAAACAACGCCCCGACGCCATTCTCCTTCCAGCACCAAACCATGAATCTGAAATAGTATCATTCGGTGTAAACGCGCCCACCACATCCGCCATGATGGCACTCGCCGTAGGAGACGCCCTCGCCATCACCATCTCCAACGAACTCTACCCCAGCGTCTCTGCCGTCTTTGCCAAAAACCATCCCGGCGGAGCAATCGGCGCCGCATTCGCCACCAAGACCCCTCAGAAAATCTCGGATCTCGCAATCTGTCTAGCCGACATGCCGGATCTCATCGATGCAAATACCACCGGAGCTCAAGTACTCATGTCAGCATATCAATCGGAATCTGGTTGGGTACGAAGCGGAAAGGATGTTGTTCCTCCTCGTCGCATCAAGAATATGCAATTACCAAGAGATATGAACGCGTCTGCCAGAGCAATCGATGGTTTAATGGTACCGAGTGGAGAATGGATTTCCATATCTGCAGAAACGGAAGTTACTAAAGCTGTGGCGTTTGTTAAGTCGAAATACGATAATGATATTATCCTAGCTATTATGGATGATGATGAACTCGTAGGTGTTTTGGAAGTGGGAGAGCTGTTGGCTTGAGAGAAAGACAGAGCGATATCAGTATTTATTTGCGTGATGGGAAATCTTTATACATGCGTGGCGTTTATAATGGGGAAGGGAAGGGGGTTTAGCTTGATTCAATCATATAGCTTCTTTAGAGGTACTTTGGAAGGGAAAGGAAGGTCGCCTGGTTACCTATTTACATTTTTTTGGTTGATTTTTCTTTCTTCTTCTACATAGATGGGGCTACAGAGTTTGGGGAAGGCAGGAGAGGTATATTTGCTACCGTACTTGTACTGTACTGTACTGTTACTGTTACTGTTACTGTTTTGGAGACATGACAGCGAATTGGAATTGGAATTGGAATTGGGTGGCTGTTTTGATGAAATTATGCTGTTATAGTTACAATGGGTTTATTACAATAGAGAGAGGATTAGCATTATCATATCATGATATGAAATGAATTGACATATAGCTTTTCTTGGATCAATTCAATTACTGTACTGTATATGATGAATAGCTTTTACTATATATGTTTACTTGTCTCTCAGTGTTTTTACTTTACTGGTATTCCCATTTGTCTCATCTCTCATCCCATCCCACACCTCTTGCCCATCCTATCCCATCTCACAACCTCGAGAAGCTCGCTCATCCATTCATTCATCCATCCATCTTCAAATTGAATTGTTTCCTCGTTTCAACTCAATTTCTGGACCGCCAATACCAATACCAATCCCAATACCAACGCCAAGTAAATATGCTCCACTCATCTTTCGCGGCTTTACGGCTTCGACCATGGAAAGGAAATAATTTGCCCACTGAAATGCTAATTTGGATGTACGTACAGTATAGTACGTACTTGTACTGCTACCAGTACCAGTACCAGTATAATTATACCGTGTTAATGTTTACTTGTTTTTGGGATTGGGTGTTGGGTGGGATTTATGTATTATTGTATCGGTATACTATATGTATTTAGTTCCTCAACCCCCCTACTCATATATAGCGGTATAAAAGAAAGTACAAATTCATCCATAATATTCGTAGAACCATATAATCCTACTGTACCAACATACCGGTCAGTATCAAAGTTACAAGTTTACAACCACAGGATACGCAACGCAGATACAAACCTATGCAATGTCCAGCGGCTAGCTCATATAGAATCTTATCTTATCCCTGATATATATTCCAATACGTACTGTACTGTACCTACAACCGATGATAAAATAAATACTATACTCCGTAGGGTAACTTCTACCGATCCTATATGTAAATCATTATATTAAGGTTACCAGTACCCATCGCTTCTAATTCCCCTTCTACAGTTATAGTATTAATATTAGTAATATAAACCCTTTATATCTATACAGTACTGAATATCAAAATACCTACCATCTACCAAATACTTTTCTATACAGTATTTATACCTATAATACCAATCATTATATAAGTAAGGATTAAACATTCTTTCTCAATTCTGAATCAGAATCACAATCATCAGAATCTTCTCGCTTTCGTCCCGAACAACTTCTTTTTGGTTAATCGGCCCTTCCTTTCTTTCCCTTTTATCATCCATCTCGTTGCTTGCTTGATTGAAACTTCTTTTGAGCGAAATATATCAGGAGTTCATGTATTCTATTCAATGCTCTATATTATACTCATATCTAATATATCTATCTATCTGATAATCAAATTCGTATAAATGTTGTTTTATATTTTTTTGATTTCATATCTTATATTGTGTAGATTTGGTCTGTACTTGTTTCGTCCACTCTTTATATTTTTTTTGCTTTTTAATTGCTCTTATCGGATTTTATTTTCTTGTTAAGATACAGTATTGTATTTCGTCCACTTTTTGCTTTGCTTGGCTTGGGGGTTTCCACTTTCTTGGACTCTTGGAGCCCCTTGGGCTTTTGGGGTGATGTTTCTTGGGAATGGGTGGAGGGAGGGAGGGCTGGGATAAGGGGATAAGGGGATATGATATGGGCTTGGAAGATTGATAGTGGTGTAGGTATTGTATTTACTGTGTATGTCGTCGTATATTGGATAGTGTGCATACGTTCCATCAGCGCAAAATAACTGGCTATGTAGAATTACAAAGAGTAGAATCTTTTCGTTTGCTTATAGGTATGGTAAGGGAAAGCGGCGTTAAGTCTATATGACTAGATGGTTGAGTAGATAGATATTCAGGCGTAAATCACAGCTGCATCTCCAGCATAGCATCAAGTCCTAAGTAAGTAAGTAAGTAAGTAAGTAGTTCTTTGGATTTGCAAAGATCCTCTGCACTTATACCCCCATACTTCTTCTCTCCCTTCACACCAATTCAGACCAATTCACACTGGCATTAACACTGCCAAAAACTATCAATCAAATTCCAGTGCCCACCCATATAGACAAATGATTTACCAATTGGTGAAGTACAGTACTGTACAGTAGAACTATGTACTAGACAACCCCAAAGAAGAACATATCCGAATTTTCAGACGGATTTCAGACGAAAGTAAAACTCAACTAATTCAACGTTTCCACCGCGTGGGAATTTGAAAATACACAAAAAGTATTTTTGGAAACAAAACTCGGATATTGTACAGTAGATATATTTAGATAGGAAGGGTTAGAATTTATCTTTCCCTAGTATTGTATGTACTGGTAGGTAGTGGTATCCCTACGGTAGTGAAAAAAACCTAAGAACAAAGTTCAACTCCAGTTATGTAGTTCGGTAGATGATTAGAATCTTCACTTCACCAATGATACAATACAATACAATACAATACAGTATTTCAAACTTCAAACTTCAAACTCCAGACTTACAAAGGGGGGGAGGCTATTTTTGCCGATTTTGGCGGTTGAAGATAAAAGTAGATATCACCAAGGAAGCGATTTCAATGAGAGGAGAGAAATAAATCAATATACCGCTTTAAGTTTCCGTTAAGTTTATTCCCAAAATCAATCGGACTTCCGACTAATGGTACTGTATGTATAGTACATAGAAAGGAGAATACTGTAAAAGGGTTGGGCCCACCAAGCTCAAACGAATGATAAGCTGCCAAGCTGGAGATCCCACATTAGAAGTCTGTGATTTGCGGATACTTGTACTGTACTTGTATTGTACTAATTTAGGAATTTTGTTCTTGTCTTGCCTTGCCAGAGCTCGCCCTTGCCTCAGAGACTTGAGTTAAAGCGGTTGGTATTTTTTGGGGCTGTGGAAAAGTATTTCAGGGGTACAGTATCGATAGGGGGGCTTTGAGGATTTGTGTTATGCTGCTTGTAGTATGCTCATAAGTTTATCCTTTTTGTACTACTGTATAAATTTCAATATTTAACATCTACAGTACTTAATAGATTAAATTTGTTGAAAGCAAGCTTTGTTATTACAGTGTTACAAAGTGAATGAAGAGTTTATTGTTCAAATTCGAATTTAATACATAGAATTTATAATACTCATTGTTCTTGTTCTATTTAATAAACCAGATGTTGTATTATTTGTCGTTTGCAATATTTTGATTGATATTATTCATTTAGGGGTTTCTCTCGAAACAGATGTGTGCTATCTGGTAAGGATCATTTGGTATGTACTTGTATTTGGATAAGAGTTTATCATCAATACATTGTCATCATATACATCTTCAAAATAAGCCCTTGCTATCGCCATCACCATTGTGTGAGAATGAAAACAAGAGTACTGTATAGTATGTAATAAGTTTTGTAGCAGCGGCGAAAGCAGATTGAATTCTCATGATGAGCTTGTACTGTGTGTGCCTGCGTACATAGCAGTTCAGGCATCAGATAAGGTTATAGTAAAGTTAGTATCAAAACTATGGCATACTGTATTACTACTCAACAGTAAAATGACTTCTCGTCGTCATTGCCATGTATAAATATTTGCATACAGTACCTTAAGCAAAAAGGTCCTCGAACACGGTCCAACAGACCCACCCCCGCTGTCAGCATATTGCATAGAGCTAGATCCTACTTACTGCATGCCTTACCGACTTTGACGAGCAGAATGATTTGATTGATGGATGACCAAGACGGCAATATAAAATGAAAGACGCGAGAGTCTTCAATTTCATTTACAAACAGGAATAGCATCAATGTTATCGTAAGAAAATCGATTTGTTTGGCTGGGTTTCCTCCTTACTCCTTCAAGTGTGATGAGTAGAGTATACTCAATGGGTAAGCGCCCATCGACTCCAAGTTTTCATATTTGCAATATAAATTTGCTATTCCCGCTGTCTTGGAGTGATATCTTCACCTCATTCATCTCTTTCGAGATTAAACTCGTGGCTTTTATAGAAGTCAATCATGTTCAACATTGAGCCTCCTGGATTGGGACTCCTATTCATATCTAGCATATCTATCTTTCTAACCGTATACCAACTCCAATCTCCCGCATCTCCAAACCCCATCTAACAATTCCCTAGCACGTACTATACAACGTAATCTACAATGTCTACTTTCATCCTCTAGCACATTTTCCCGGACCAAGAACATGGTCAGCTTCACGTCTTCCATTTGTGAAAGCTCTTATATATGGAACTATTGTTCAAGATATTGAGAAACTGCACCGAAAATATGGACCCATTCTTCGCGTTGCACCCAACGAGATTACATTCGCACATGCGGATGCTTGGCGCGATATCTTCCAAGTTCGACCTGGACATGCGACGTTTCTTAGAGATCCTGTTTGGTGGGGTCGACCTAAGCTTGAAGCGGATTCGTTGATCAGGTGAGTGTCGACGAGGATTCTTGCACTCTATATTGCGAGTTCTTGCATGTTTTCATATCACGTTTTATCTCTCTCATATAGCACCCTACCTTCCTAGTATATATATCTATAGCCTATTCCATCTATTCCTCCCAGCATATCCCAATACAAACAATCACTAACTCACCAATGTCCATAAAGCGCACCCCCAGAAGCCCACGCACGAATGCGTCGACTCTTAAACCACGGCTTCACACTTCGAGCCTTGAAAGCTCAAGAGCCAATCTTACAAAAATACGTCGGATTACTCATGGAACGATTTCACGAGCGAGCTACATCGACATCCGACGGAGGCATAGTAGACATAGTTTCTTGGTTTAATTACACTACATTCGATATATTCGGCGATTTAGGATTCGGAGAATCCTTCAATTGTCTCCAAGATTCTCATTATCACCCATGGATCGCATTACTTTTCAATAGCGTTAAAGCAGCTTCATTCATTATCTCTGCCAGATTCTACCCTTGGGTAGAATATCTCCTCATGAAATGTATTCCCGAGTCATTGAAAAAGACTCAAAGAGATCACCGCCAACAAATAATCGATAAAGTCGATCGACGTCTAAATTGGGAATTGGAACGTCCAGATTTAATGTCCTATATTATCAAACACAATGAAAGCACCGGCAAAGAAGGAATGACATTGGGAGAAATCCAAGCAACATTTGGAGTTCTCACCACAGCCGGTAGTGAAACCACTGCAACAGTTCTCAGCGGAACATTAAACCACCTAATATGCGATTCTAACCAGGATAAACTTAGGATATTGATGCAAGAAATCCGTGGATCATTTGATACCGAATCGGATATTACTCTAGACGCGTTACAGGAATTACCCTATCTCAATGCTGTTCTTCAAGAAGGTATTCGGACATGTCCACCCATACCCATTATGCTACCACGCTTAGTACCCGAGGGTGGCGATACCGTATGCGGGATGTGGATACCTGGAGGCGTAAGTACAGTACAGTACAGTACTACAGTATTCCAATTCACATACTCCCAATCACCATTACAGACTAACAATTCCTCTTTATTTATGTATTCACTTAGACCAGTGTATCCCTCCAAACATACACTCTCTTCCGAGACCCCCATCTCTTCCACCAATCCAACTCATTCCAACCCACGCGCTGGTTACCCCAAGCCAAGCTACCCGAATCTCCATATTATCACGACCAGAGAGATGCCGTCCAAGCATTTAGTGTAGGTCCTGGACAATGTATGGGGAGGCTATTGGCGTGGGCGGAATTGCGCCTTGTGTTGGGGAGATTGTTGTGGAATTTTGAGGTCGAGGCTGTGGGGGAGATGGTTAAGTGGGAGGAGTTGAGGACCTTTCTGTTGGTTGAGAAGAGACCGATTGAGGTTAGGTTGATGGAGAGGGCGGGCTCCATGTTGAAATGATTTGATGGTGATTATTATTTGGTTAGGTATGGTAACAGAATACGAGTCTCGTCTCTCGTTTCTTCTCCTGATAAAATAAGTCCATCCTAGCTAGTATGAACAAGTTACCAAACCACGCACACCAGAACAAGGCCACAAATCTCATCAAAATATCGCACATAATATTGCTTAGCCTATTCTTATTCTTATTCTTAATCTTATTCTTTATTCGTATTTCATATTCATATTCATACCGCCCACTATCCCCATCAAATTTAATTACTCGCAAATGCCTCAAGTAACCCGTGTATTTGCCAAGGTCCCTAGCCATCAACTCCCTTTCATCCCATATGTGCACCAAAACGCCCATCTCCATCTCCATCTCCCACCCCAGCCCCTAACTAATCCCTAGTTTCCTTCTTAAGGCGCCGCCGGACTAGCAGCCGGACTGACCGTATCTAACGGCGCCTTGTGTAATGCTGGTGTTGCACTAGTACCCATAAGCCCTTTGCTCTTCCTATCTATCGCGTTGATAACCCATTCCGCAACCTCTTTGTCTTCCATTCCACCAACTATTCCCAGACCCTCGTCTACACTTCCACTCTCACTTTCGCCATCTTCATCCTCGTCCTCCTCACTGATTGTCGCAGGTTTAGATAATTCTGCTAACCATCCATGTTGTAATAACATGCCATAAGATGGTCTCAATTTCGGAATCTTGTTGAGACATCCATGAACAAAGTCGCGAGCTAGGTCGGAATAGCCTTCTTCTGGAAGATCTGGGGGGTCACCATCTACAATTGCCTATATCTTTGTTTAGCCTTGTTACCTAGTATGGGAGGGAATTTTGCACAGCGAATAAAGAGGAAACTCGGAGCAGACTTACACTCAATTGTGAGAAGATATTATTGTAGGTTTCCGGTGGGTATGGATATCTCCCCATTGCACATTCAATAATGCTCAATCCCAAACTCCAAATATCACTTTGTACGCTATACGTTCCACCCGGGTTAGCACCGGCTTGACTGATACCACCGCCGGAGATACGTTCTGGTGCCATATATGATTGACATCCAATGTTCGTTTTTGCGATACTAGCCACGAGGTTTCCAGATACTCCAAAATCGCAAATCTTAACTTGACCCCTGGTATTAACGAGTATATTTGTGGGCTTGACATCTCGATGAATGATATTGTGATCATCCTTCAATGTCTTTAGACCTTGGGTTGTGGCGTATGCAACTTTTCGTAGGACGTTCTCCGGTACACCGTCTCCATAAATCTTATCAATCGATCCGCCATCCATGAATTCTATGCAAATGTAAACAGCACCTTCTTGGAAGAAAGCACCATAAAAGTCGATGATGAAGGGCGACAGACAGCGATGTAAAATATCCAATTCCATTATGATAGCCGCAAACTTTGCTTCGTCCAATTCCAGCCGGATTTCCTTCATTGCCATAATCATACCAGTTGTATTCCCTCTTGGCGGATTGTCTGCATCCTTAGTCTCGGCACCATCTATTGGTGATGGAGCTTTATTTCCCGCAAGACCCATCCCCGGCTTTCGCATGCGTGGCCGTGAATGACGTACTTTGTAAACAGTTCCGTAATTTCCCTTGCCTAATTCTTCTAGAGTGTCGACTTCATCTAATGATATATTGAAATTGCTTCCATTTGCGAAATCAATACCATTTCCATGAATGACCGCTTTCCCCAATTTCAGAAGACCATTCTTGGTATCGACGTATTTCGAAAATTTGTTGAACATAGAACCACCGTTTCCATCCGAATCTGCAGCAGCTCCATTTGTTTCTTGTCCTGGTGCGCTAGGAGCCGGTGCGCCTGGCAGACCCCCTGGCAGACCACCTGGAAGACCACCAAGCGGTGCCATTTTTCTCCTTGCACTTAATCCCCCCATTTTCATTTTCGGAATCGCAGGAGCAGATACAAAGTTTTGCGGTGGTGGTCGCATATTTGGTGGAAGATTTAATCCCCCAGGTAAACCGCTAACTGGCGATGATGATAAACCGGGTGAAGATCCAGTTGAAGCATGTGCCTGAACTGATGGTCTTGGTGTGCCTTGTCTAGATAAGTGGAATGCTCTCATTTTTTCTTGCATGTCGAGAGGTAGACCCCCTGCCCCTCGTCCTCCTGCCCCGGAACGAGAGCTCGACAGAGATGGTGCATTCGGTCTTCTGGCATTTTGCAACATGCCAAGTGGTGTTGATGATGCAGTCATTGCATTTGCAGATAATGCAGAATCAGAAGCCACAGAAGATCGTAGGTTGGGTAAGGTCGGAGGTCGGGATGATGTAGGCTCTTTCGTTTGTTCGTTCATAGATTGCGGTGCTGATTCGGAGATAGGGTCCTGCTTCGCAGCAAAATCGATTACATCACCCGGAGGGCCATTCGGTGTGGAAGAATTATCCATTGTTTATATTTTGGGAATTATAATTTCGTAATTTGTAGTTGATCTGCCGCAGACGAAACGAGATCGAAGTATTGATAAACTGCCTGCTGTGAAATGCTTAGTGAGCGAATAATTCTGAATATCTGCCTAGCAGAAGTATATTTCAAAGAATGAAGAGCCGACCTTAATAAAAAAATTAAAACATCAACTGCCGCAGATTCCGATTCGTTGTGTTATTGGTTCGAATGATTGTGAATAGTGAATAGTGAATCTTCTTGTGGAACTTTCGTTCAATTTGATAGATTCGAATCTATTGTGTATACTGACTGGTATGTATATATATCCACCTAAAAGGATAATAAGTTCAAAGTCGAAAAACCAATTTTGGATTCCTTCAAAAGCAGCGACCAGTTGATGATCTAGCGATTCGAGATAATTGAGGTCTGTCTGCAAGGGGAATATTTGATCCGAAAGATGATAGTTCTAGTATGGGAAATTTCCAGATGAAAATATTGGGAAATATGGCAGATTTGAACCTTTCTGCGTGCGTTCTAGTTTCGGCCAAAGTTTTTGCAAGTTGTCTTAAGTGTCTCGAGTGGGTATCGTACTCTTTTCTCAACTGATTTAAACTTTTTTTGATTTCCAGTATTCGCTGAATCAATAATGAAGGTTGGTGGTTGGTGGTTGGTGGTTGGTGGTTGGAAAATGAAAAGAGAGATGGATAGATTATGGTTTTTAGCTTTTCCTTGTTCTCAAAGTATATTTGATATTGCTTGTGGAGAAAGTCCAGGATGAAGTTGAAGTTGAAGTTGAAGTTGAGGTTGAAGTTGAACTTGAACTTGA
>JWJB01000968.1:0-16439 GCA_000812895.1 Rutstroemia sydowiana | reverse complement strand
GGTTGGTTGGTAGGTTGGTTGGTTGGTGGATGGTATGGTATGGTTTGGGTGTTTATTGGGTGGGTTGGTAGGTTGGTGGAGCGGCGTATTGATTTGGATTAGGTTGGATTGAATTAGATTGTATTGGTTTGGTCTGGATTGCATCGGATTGCATCGGATTGGATATAAAGGTTAGAGTGGTGGAAGCTTGTATACATAGTATGTACTCTTACTTCGTATGAGTAGTTGAATATATGTATAGTATTATGTTTTAGACTCTTGATCTCCGGGAAATACTACATCACAGAATATGAATGGGTGCTTGCTTCTCCTATCTTATGAAGAATGGTTGCATATAATTCCATCCAATACCGAAATCCAAGTATTTCAATTCAAATATTCAAAAGGATAGCACAAAACTCGCTAGATGAACGTAAATCTTTGCGTAATATTGTATGTATAGTATTTTTATCTCGCTCTGCTATTTTACTTTATTCTCGCTGAAGTGTTGGAAAAAAAACAAAAACAAAAAAAGCCAAAGCCATTTTTACATTGCTGATAACCCAACCAACCAAGGCTTGCCCTGCCTTGCCTTGCCTGCCCATTTTCATAATTCTTTCCCATCATTCCCTTTCCCCCCATGCGAAAATTCGTCAAATGAATTGGGTATCTCTAATGAAACATGTTAGTGTCAAGACATGATATATATATCGAGAACACAAACATACCTCAAACGCCATCCAAAGCCATAAAGTAGAAACATTTGTCAAAACGCCCCTCCCCTCCCCCTTTACCTTTTGTGCAGAATGCTAATAATTGCGCTATGGCTTCTCGCCCATAGGTAGTTTTGTACAGATCGTGGTCACGTTAAATATATGTTACAACGTGGCAGAAGGTGTATGCATGAGTCCTAACCTGCCATTGGAGTGTCTTCTGATATTTCGAGAGATGATAAAGAACCATCGATGGGAATGCCATCGACTTGGTCGAGGTGAATACCGTTGTATTCCGTGGGCGTGTCGGTATCCATAGCGTCAACATCGACCTCTTCTTCTGAGTCTATGTCGGATCCATCAGAGTCACCCTCTTCATCATTGGCATCACTCTCGGTTCCCTCTTCAGAGCCGGATTCCGAGATGGAGTCATCATCGCCCATGATAGACGGAGATGATGGGCGTGGGATGGAATCCATAGAGTACCCGGATGGTGAATACATATCATTCCTCAGGAAGATAGCGCTGTTCGCAGCTTCCTGCGTGTCCGTGGTGTTGCGTTCAGATATGAAATCCCAATCTTTTTGATCCAGAACGCGATTCATCATTCGACGCTGCTCCGGATCTCTAAGAGCATCTCTCAAGTGCCAGATCTTTCCCTTGTACCTTTCGATCCAGAATCTGCAGTCCCGAATTGACAAGATGCGAAGGTTTGGCCCCATCTTATGAGATATTCTTTCCGCAAGATCTTTGTTCTCGCATTCAGATTCTGCCATATGCTTCATTCCTAGCATGTGTAGTCGGTCCAGAGCTCGGAGTCGAATGCTGGACGAGTCGTATGGGTCGGGTAGGAGGCCGTAATGCCAAATCAGGCGGGGGTTCAAGACCAATACCTTGATGTACTGCCAGGCGCGGTATGACTTGAAGCCAATTTCAATATTGGTAAGATCAAATCGATCAAGTCTGGCGCGACGAACATCTTCGCCCCAATAACCTCCACCATCTACAGATAAGAAATCTGCAGGGCGAGTCCATTCCTGGCCTCGAGGAACATTGCTGTAATGATCTCCTGTATGTTCCGAGTCTAATCTCACCTCCTTTATTGACATCCATGACTTGATGGCAACATTTATGGGGTTTTCATACTTCAACAGTCGATTGTCTTCGGCTGCATTGAGTAGTTGGAACGAGTCGAGGGTGGCTGAGTGCGCATTGATAAAGTCCACCATAGCTTTGCTTACAAGCCGGGGATGATCGAACTCATGTCTCTCAGACTCGACCCATGGTAGGTGGAGATTGATTAACGAGGGGAAGTGAATGCCATTGAAAATGGATAGCATCAGTGCCTCATCTAAAATGTCCAGGTACAGTCTTGTCAGCGACATTTTACATTTGTGAAAAGCTTGTCGGACGAGTTTCGGTAGGGCAATAACACTGCAAAAGGATTAGCACTTTCCTAAATGGTATACCGTGATTTATACTGACTTGTGTGCATCGTCCTCAATGACCAATTCCCTCAGAGAAGCTGGAAAGCCGTACTTGGTATCCGTCACAATTGGTGATGATTCGTTGATGTCGACAGGCACAAGTGCTCGGAAGAATTTCTCCATAGTTTGTGGTCCTTGATTATCGAAAGCTTTACTATCGCGAGTAACAGCAATATGCAAATGTTTCAGGTTGCTTTCTCTGACGGCCACCCCAAGCGCAGAAGATTCCAATGGCGACAGTAAGCCCATCTCGAATGATCGTAACCTCGATAAACCTTTGAAGTCCAAAACCAAATCCTTGAGCAAAGCCTTCTTGGTATCGTAGTCCATATTTGCAACTTCCTCTTCTGGAAAATTCCTTTCTATCATACCTTGTGAATCAAGGGTTGTGGTTCGCCAGATCCTTAATTCTCGGAGCGAAGGTAAAGTAAGCAACAAATCCCAGGTTTTCCGATTCACTTCACCATCGATCCGAATAGTTGTCAGATTCGGCATATATGGACACAATCTTTTGTAAATCACCAAGATCTCCTTATCTTCCTTCACTCCCCTATGAGGTAAGTCCCTAGAATCGATATCCCATACTGTTCGGAAAGCAATATGCTTAACTAAAGGCAGCCGAGAAACAACTGGTGGCACTTGTTGATCTCCTTGTAGAATTCTCGCAAACTTCGATCTAGGTGCTTCTGCTTGGGCTACCTCATTGTGGAAGGCTTGTACTGGATCATAGCCTTCGTATGTGGACTTGAACGATTCATCATAAAATTGTGCTGTGTTGATGGTGATATTTGCCCATAATATTCGTTCTGCAATATCATTGTATGCACGACTAACAAGTGCCCAATTCTTTATAGATCGTAAATCATCAGACTGGTAAATTATGTTGTGTATTATTTCCGTCGGCAGGTAAGGTATCGCTATGGGTTTGGCTGAATGTGGAGTGATGAGATTAGAAACTAAAATGAATATTATGTTAATAACCGCCGCCAGAAAGGTAAGATTTATGAAGCAATTTGGTTTCAATGAAGAGGAAATAAATATGACATACTAGAACCCATAATCATGCCATTGCCCATTGAATTAGATTGAAGTTCATCATAATTCATAACAATGTCAGAATTGTCTTGTGGTAAGCAAGTCAATGTTGAAGCCTGCCAGCAACCATCTCTTTTATTCTTAGAAAGAGTAACTGTCTGGCAAGTTGATTTACCAGAAGGTCGCTTTGATTTATCTACATCCATATTTACTATGAAAATAATAAATATGAAGTAGAAATAAGAAAAAAATAAGATATGAAGATAAGATAAGATGTGAAAGAAGGAAAAGGATTGGAAGTTTTGTACTTGTGCTTGAAAGATTCAAGATTCAAGATTCAAGACTTGAAGAGTAAAACTAAAAAGAGACTTTCAGTAATCGGAAGAGTCCTTTTAGTACAGAAGTACTAAGAAGTGTACTGTAGTTCTATTTCTATACCATAATCTCCAAGGTACTGATAACCGAGCCTTAAGGCCAAAAAATCTAAATCTCTCTCTCTCTCTCTCTCTCTCTCCACTCTCCCACTTAATCACAAGTTACTAGGATATTAACAACCGCCACAAACCTAAGCAAAAAGTTGTGATTCATTTTCATCCACTTATTCATGAGGTTGACCATCTATCAAGACCCTTTATCAAAAGAATTGTGACTTGTGATTGTGAAAGGGAAATGGAAAGTATTCACACCTTTATATTAAAATATAAATTATTATATTTTATACCATACCTAGGAAAAGAAAAATATATACAATATAGCCAGCACGCACAAGTAGGTACCCGTACTTTACATACATGCGTAAATAGTCCCCTAAAAAGATATATATACTGTACTGCAGTCTATGATTTCATTTCAATATATCTAGGTAGTACCAAACTATAATTGAATATTGTTCAATGTTGCTGCTACTCTACTTCTTAATATAGTATATTTTATATTTATATATCTCCTTTACCTAAGTAGGTATCACATTTAAATTTGTAGTTCAAATAAGTCCTATAGTCCTGCATTTCTACCTACACCTGACAAAGTTGTTACAGGTGAAACTTGAGAGGATTTAAGGTAATTAAAATGCATCAAAGACAACCAACCACAACCATTTAGCAAAATACTTGTACATGAAAACCTGACAACAAATGACTTCACAGTGCTGAATATACTACTTAAAGTACACCAGAGTACTAAAAATCCTTAGGCAAACTTTCAATCAGCTCATATACTCGGCCTACTCTGTTTGTTTATTACATCTCCACAGTTGGTTTGTTTTGTTACCATGTGAACATACAAAATCTATTCCGTAAGGCAAAACAATCCATTTATATTTCCAGCTGGCCGATTATATAGGTCTTAAAATTTGAAAGTTACTTGCTGTACCTCAAATATACTGCCACAAATGGCCTTGACCTTCTGGATTTCTGGGTACTGTGTCGAAAAGAAGTGGTGGTGGTGGAGGCAATACTGTGAATCATCACGTTTCTATAATGATTATGAAAATTTCTTCCTCTGATAAAATGACTGATAGAAATTCGATACTGCTGTCATTTTTGGCCGTCTTCATGGCCGTACCGCCTCTTCATATCGTCATGATGTTCCTATCTCAAGATTAAGTAGTACTTTCTACTCAGCGTTAAGCGTGAAAATCAATCATGGAGGCGCAAGATAAGATGATTTACTTTTCCTTCGCCCCACTTGTGGGGAACGGCAAATATGAGATGGTGTGGTTCTAGATTTTCCATCTATTCTCATAAATTGATATCGATATTCCTACTGTTCTTCTTTACTTATCATCCAAATTTCCATACTCTCAAATTCTCACTTATTACTCCCATCATCCACGCACTCAAATCAAATATTAGTCTATAACCACCGATCAAATCGTCAGAAGGTACTTTATGTTTGCGCACCGACGTATTGTAATGCGTTCATTGCCACTCCTTCAGCCGTGTCTATCATGGCCGCGGTTTTGGCCTTCAGGATTGCATACCGTAACTCAGCTATAATCAGGTTCATTGGGTATTAAAAGAGCGTCATGATTCATCGTAGATCGGGGCTATACATCAAAAAGAATGGATGGTTTAAATATCTACCTAGATATTATTGTGGTCCTCTAGTATTGGGATATCAATCTTGAAGTGAGGCAAGTAAGAACAACTAACTTGTTGGTTTCCATATACTCTCAATCGAACATTATCTGGAATAGAGATACTGTATGTATTCTTTCTTGTGATATCACATACAAATGGATTTACCGGATGAGTTTGTTAAATACTATCTCTACTCTACTATCGGTACTTGTTGTTAGGCGCTCCGGTATATTCATAGGATTCACATGATGATGCCCTTTCCCTCAAGACAGCCACAACTAAAAGGATTAGGAAAGGTGTTGAAATAGATGAACTCCCAAGACTCCAAGCCCCTTTAAGTTTATCTGGGGTTTAGATCAATGGCATTAAGAATTCCATACTGATGGTAATATCATGTTATCCAATACATATAAATTCAAAGTTAGCCACATACTCTTCATGCACTGTACCTGGGTCCTAGAGAGATATACAGTACTGCAAGACTAATATCGCATCGATCCAGGAGAAAGGTACGATAATTTAATTCCCTGCAACATGCATCCATTCAACTTTAATCACGATATGAGAAATATAATTGGCATGAATTTACCATGGCGATGTTTTTTTTTTCTTTGAGAGGAGAACCCTTTACTCACACTACTCGTAGCTCGCATATTCACTTGAATAGGTATGGGTAAATATTATGTAAAAGAGGCTTTTCGGAGTTATCTTTCCCTTTCCCATGTTAAAGAAGTTGAAACATGCTTCATCCACTTGAAATGCGATTTAAAAAAGGTTCGTAGTGGCTCGTTTTGTTTCCCGAAGCTACCGAAGTTTATTTTGATTATTCAGCCTTGATTTCTTGACTCTTTATTATGCTATGCAATGCAACTTAAGAATTGTCGCAAGGTGTGAAAGGAAGAATACCTAAGAAGAGAAAAAGGATTAAAATCAAGCCTTTTTTGGTTTCTTTCTTTCTTATCTAAATTAATTAATTATTTTTTATTGGATATCGATTGACTGGGGAACTGTGAATGGCTATTTATTATTGATAATCAAATAAATTTCTTCATTCTTGTCAAAATACTCCATATCGAACCAAAAATTCCCATATCTATCATTTTCTCACGGTATCTATCTACGGTATTTCCACTCTCCCTTCCTCCCAACTCCTCCCTTTCCTCTCCATCTAAAAAGCTTTGGTCGCCTGTTTTCCTCTATCTCTGTTGGTCCGTTGGAGAAATGACGTATATTCTATTATCCGTCCGATAATCTAGATCCAGTTTTAAAACGCCCATATCAAATTACTGGTATGGATCCAATTCAAAAGAAGGAAAACAACAAATTCATTATCTAAATTTTCCAAAAAAACCAAGGTCAAAGAGACATTATAGTACCACCAAGTACCTAGGGAAACAAAATACATACAATATTTATTATGGTTCCAAAATTCGATTTTTTTTCATCCCCTTCTACTATACTTGATCGACCAATTTTCCAATTGCTTTTAATTTAATGATACCCAGGGATTGTGTGATAATTTAGAAAAGTTACAAGGAGTCGAGGGGAAATAATTGCGATAATCGATAATTGAGAATGGCATCGAATAATCAACAACCTCCTACAGAGGGATATTCGAATTCCGAAAGATTATCACTTCCAACAAATTCTACAGTTGGAGCATCTTCAAATCCGCCAATGGAGGGAAATAATAATAATGATCGAGGTAGAGACCGCAGTAGAGGGAATAGTGTTGGTTCACCACCATCTACAAATGTATCAACGACCTCTCTTCAACCTGAGCATGCATCAGTTGCTCAAGCACAAACTCAAAACGGTCGAGGAACTCCTAGTCCATCAGGTAGACAAACACCGTCATCGAGAAGAGTACCTCGCGATACATGGTCACCGAGCATACGAATTAGACGGCAATCATCGGCGGCACTGATACCAGGCATTAATACTCAAAATAATCTGTCAACACCGCATATCAGTAGCAATCTGAATCCCAATACAGATAGCACGCCGTCAAACAGACGCAGAAGCAGTTCTGAACCACAACGTCCGCAATCAATACCAAATCCAGGCTTGAATCCTGCAGAAGGACCGCCAAGAGTGAGGCATGGATCATACATACCTGGTATTATCGAGGAAGCATCTCCGAACGGACAAGGAGAAGCTAGAGGGTCTTACTTTGCTCCAAGTAATGCAGGCACCAAACATCCCCCAGCAGCCCCAGGGGCATTGCCAAATACTGGACCTCAACAACTTTCAAATGAAGAATATGAACATAATCTTGTTGATCTACTTGATTTAGTTGGTTCGTATCCCTTGAAGTATCCTATATTGGTGCTTGACTTTACTAACTGCTCGCAGACCCAGAAGTTTCGGCATTGACCAGTCTTACAAACATGCAAAACTCCCTCTTCATTCCATACCTTGGAAACTTTTTTAATCGTGCCCCCACCTACAATCTCACACGTCGTCCGACTAGTGGTACAGAAACACTCTCACGTCGGCCAACCAATCTTACAGAGTTACCAATAGAAGAAGATCCGGGAGCAGAGGAAGCAGCAGCAAGAAAAGAGAAAGCAACATACGAAAGACCAAGACCATCAAGCAGAGATACAGGCGCTTTCACTCTCAATGAAGAGGTCTCAAATCCAGATGATGTTCCGCACTATGCAGTATTACCAGACGGCATCGAACTGGATGGTTGGACTCCGGAAGATAAAGAAGAGCTCAATGATCATGTACGTCATTTATTGCATTCGCGACGAGAAGGTTTTAAGCGTGGGATGAAGGGATTTGGGCAATATGTCAAGAGGCGTAAGTTTTTTCCAGCCTTCTATCAGTAACTCCATCTAATATTTTTAGCTCTTGGGTTCTTTGTTACCTTATATGCAACCCTAATCACCCTTTTCGGTTTAGCTTGGGTCCTATTCTTAATCGGCTGGGTCAACGTAGGAGGAAAGCAATCCTACTTGATCAATATCATCGACAATGTCCTTGTCGCCCTCTTTGCTATCATGGGTGATGGTCTCGCCCCCTTCCGGATAGTAGATACGTACCACATGATTTTTATTGCCCATTACCATCATTTGACTTGGCGACTCCGCAAAGAAAAGGCTCTGCCTAAGTTGGAAGATCACAATGATCTCCCAGCCGTTTTGCCAGAAGATATCGAAGATGCTATCGTAGAAGAAGAGGTATCAGTACTCTCTCCCGAACAGCAGAAGAAGTTGGCACACCACCAAAAGAAATTCAATCGCTCCCACACATTCTACAAGCCTCACGAAACAGCTACTCATCACGCCTTTCCTCTCCGTCTTCTCGTCGCCATTGTAACACTCTTGGATTGTCACTCTCTTCTACAGATCTCGCTTGGCGCATGCACATGGGGCATCAACTACAAAGTCCGCCCATTCGCACTCACGACAGTAATCCTCTGTTGCAGTATAACAGTCAACATCACAGCAGGCGTACTAATCAGCGTTGGTGATCACAAGACAAGAAAGAAGGATGTCTTGGAAAAGATGTTCAAACAAGATTTAACAAAAGAAGCAATTCATCGAATGGAGAAAGCAAGAAGGAAAGAGGAGGAAGAAGAACTTGAAAGGTTAGAAGCAGAGAAAAATGGTAATGCGGAACTCTCGAGAAATGGTGATGGGAAGAAAAGTATTGATTTAGGGAGGAAGAGTTTTGATTTTGCGAGAAAGAGTTTGGATTATAAGAGGAAGAAGGCGGTTGAGAAGGGAAGACCTTCGGAGGATAAAGGAAAGGAGAGAGGGCTGGAGTTGAATGAGATGAGTGAGGTTAATGAGGATGCTAGTGGGACGACGGTGACGGGGAATAGTAGTTCGAAGGATTCTAGTCCTTGATTGGGGATGGCTACTTGATAAAAAGGGGGATGGGGTTATATATATATATCATTGAGGATTTGGCTTTTAGGTTAAGGTTTTTAATTGGTTTCAAAGTATGATGGTGATGGAATGGAGGGAGGGAATTGAGGGATGCATGCATGGATATGGATATGGGGAATATGGATATGAGCATTGCTATTTTTGGTTGCATGGTAGGGTAGGCAGGCCGCAGATACAGTTTGAAGTTTGTTTGATATGATAGATACCATTTTATAACGGATCGATGGGTTGGGGTTTTGTTTGAAGGGAGAGGGGAGGGGGAGCTTGGTGTGTGGGTTGGTAGTATACGATATGATTGGGTGGAATAGGATAGGATAGGATGAGATGGGGTAGATGAAAGAAAGTAAAGTAATATGTATATGATGATTATTGCTTGGATATTTGAGAATCTGGATTTAATGATTTGTGATTGAATTGAAGATTTGAATGACCTAGGGATTTGTGGTGACGGGTTTGTAGTGAGGTATTCGGATAGATGATGCTGATCAACATGCTGATGATAGAGTAGAAAGAAACTAATTCTGGTGATTAGTAATTCTACTTCTACTCCGCAAATCTCGGAGAATAATACGGATCTGTAAGTAAGGCGGTGGCGGGTGATGGGGAAAATATCATGAATATGGAGTTAGATGAGATGAGTTGAGTTGAGATGAGGGGAAGTGAGATGAGGGGAAGTGAATGTGTCGCGCTACTGTACTGTGATTTTTTTGTGTTTGGTGAATAGGATATGATATGATGCGGGGGGTGGGAATTTGGTTGGTGAGTGGGATTGTATAAGAAGTTGTATATTGGTGAGTGGAGTGGGATTGATTGATTGAATTGTTTATCATGAAGAGTCCCTTGTGCTAGTATGTAATTTATGTCGTTTCTACTGTACCTCCGTAGAGTCTAGAGATTTCTTTACAAGGGGGGAAAGATGGGGAAAATGGATAATTCGGTACAGGAGATTAGATAATACGGTAGTGTACTTTTACGGGAAAATAGGGAAATTTATATGGACGGGATGGTAGGTATATTTGGGATGGATGCATGGCATGATTATGCGATGGATAAACACTTACTTACATGTAATAAATAAAGAAGAATTTTTAATCCTTTGGTACTAGGTAATGCACAGAAAGAAAAGAAAAGAAAAGTAAAGGGGAAGTTTTCTGTTTTTTTTTGTTAAATATCGGTATTCCTTTTGTTTGATATATATGAATAATGATGGGATTTATATCCCTAAGTAGAAATTTTAAAGTTTGGTTGCAAATTTAGCTCTGGCTAGGATCATAGTACTGGAGTCTGGTAGGCGCCGCATAAGTTGAAAAGATTTACCGGCATGTCCTTCTGACTCCTTCACCAGTCTTGAAGTAAAGTCAAGTAAAGCAAGTATCGCTTTTCGGCACCGTGAGCCCCGAGTTATTACATTGTTTGTTAAGGCGCCTCATTACAATATTATTCTATATAGAGATTTCAAAAATGAAGAATAGGTTTAAATAATATGAGGCGGAGTAAATATTTTCAAGTTTTGTGGATATACATAGTATAGTGTGGGGACAGGCGCCCCGAGATTCCGCCAATGTTTAAAGGGAAGTTTGAGGTTTGTGGGGATTTTACTTGAATGGAAGGTTTGGAGTGGATGGTTGAAATGGTTGAACTGGGGTTTGTGGATTATGGTATCCCCTTTTTTTTCCTCTTTGGAAAATATGGTAGAATGAATGAAGTATGAGTTCGGTACGGAAGGGAATTTGGGTGTGTAATATACGGACATGTGATGGGTATTTTGGATATGAGAGGGGCGAGGTTTGTATATTAGTTCTACCGCGTTGTAAGGTTTGTCAATGCGGGATGTGATGGGATTGTGGATGGGATGGATGGATTGGGATGGGATGTTCTTATAAGGTTTGTGGACTGCTATTTACTTCGTATATTACATCTTGATGTTTGTTAAGCTTGTTGTGCTTTGCGTGTATTCTGGATTGCATCACTTTGCATTGCAAGATCTGATTTACATACCTATCTATCTTGTTGATTGATAGTAAATCATAAGAGGGACACACCTACAAACTATCTCATACCCACCAGCATGCATCGACACAGCACCCTCCTCCTCGCCCTCCTAGCATCCACCATCCACGCCGACGAAACCTGGACCATCAGTTCCACAACCAACTGGGGAACCTGGGAAGGCTTCGGCGTCTCCCTCGCATGGTGGGCCTCCGCCTTCGGAACCAACACTTTACTCCCCACTCTAATCTTCAGTCTCGACAACACCGTCTACAATTCCGCAAGCGTGCCAGGTCTCGGCTTCAATATCGCCCGTTATAATGCTGGCGCTTGTAGTACTAATACTTATGATGATTATGCAATGGTTGTTTCTCCAGATATGATTGCGTCTAGACAAATCGAAGGGTATTGGTGGGATTGGGCTTCTAATGATACGACGTCGTCGAGTTGGCATTGGGATTCCGATGCTAATCAGAGGGAAATGCTTACGAAAGCCGTAGCGAACGGCGCGAATCGCGTGGAACTTTTCAGTAATTCACCAATGTGGTGGATGCTTTATAATAAGAATCCTTCTGGAGCAGATAGCGGCTCATCCGACAATTTGCAGAGTTGGAATTATGGGGATCATAGTCATTATTTAGCATCGATTGCTTTATACGCGAAGGATAATTGGGATGTGACGTTTACGAGTGTGGAACCGTTTAATGAACCGAGTGCGGATTGGTGGGTAGGAAGTACAGGGACTCAGGAGGGTTGTCATTTTGAGGTGGCGACGCAGGCGGATGTGATACCTTTGTTGAGGGCGGAACTTACTTCTTCTGGGTTGACGAGTATGATTGTTGCGGCTTCGGATGAAAATACATATGATGAGGCAGTAACCACATTCAACAGTCTAGGGTCTACAGCATTAGGCGATCTAGGTCGTATAAATGTGCATGGATATGAAGGCGCGAGTGGTGATCGAAGTGGTCTTTATACACTGGCTTCTACAGCCGGACTCGCATTGTGGAATAGCGAGTATGGAGATAGTGATGCCACGGGTTCAAGTCTAGTCAGTAATTTGATTCTGGATTTCAGATGGTTGCATCCTACGGGATGGGTATATTGGCAAGCGATAGATGGAGGAGGATGGGGACTTATCGACGGAGACAACGACGATTTAACATTAGGTAATGTAAGTCAGAAGTATTTCTGCGTAGCACAATTTTCCCGGCACATTCGCGAAGGGATGACAATTCTCGACGGAGGAGCCGACCACGTTGTTGCAGCCTACGATGCCACGAATAAGAAACTGGTTATCGTAGCTGTAAACTGGGGTGATGCACAATACATCAATTTCGAGCTTTCGGACTTCTCGACTGCGGGTACGGATGGACAGACGATTCCAAGATGGAGTACTGTGATTGCTACTGGAGGAGCGCAGTATGTTTCGAGTCCATCGGATACAGTGCAGTCTGGAACGAAGTTTTGGAGTTATTTTGAGACGAATGAGTTGCAGACTTTTGAGATTGCTAATGTAGTTATGTGATGTGGTGCAGTTGGAGGGTTTGAAGATACTGTTTTGTTTATCTTTGATTGTATATATTCTCTTGGCTCTCATGTATATACTTCTTGAGCTTTATCTATGTATATACTTACTTATTACCTTTCACGGATAACAGATTGGGGTTGCAAAATTTGAAGTTCCATCAATTTCGAGATATTATGCACAAGTACAGTAGGTTGCGTCAAACAGAAAACCTATTGCAAATCCGCCTTCTTTGACTATCTACTTCTAGACCTCCTACCTCTGCCACAGGTCTTTGCTATTCATGTCTTCTAGCGCCTCTTGCTGAGTTGCTATGTTCTTTATCCTTCATACTGTACTATGAATAATCCAATCCAATCCAATCCAAAATCACTCACAAAATTCAAGATCACAACCTATTAAAAACCAAACAATTAACCGAATCAATATTTGCATAGAATATTTATATTCAATACTCATCCCACAACTATTAATATCAAGTCTAGATGCAAATCTGGTTCGCTATCTCATATCTGATTATGTCTACCTCCTTAAAATGCAGCATGTAGTCTTCATCATAGTATAACATAAATCAAAACAATAGCGACAAACAACACCTACAATGATGATTGTACCACTCCTCCATCTCATTTCACAAAAGACCCCTCTAAAACAAAAGCAAATTCAGACGCAACCAAAAATAAAATTTCATAATAGAATATAATAAAATATAAAAGTAACAAAAATCCCTGCATTTTTCGCTCAATGATCTAGCAATCAAACTTTGAACCCCCTCCTTCCAAATTATAACCTTTCTCCCTCTTTCCTTCTCCCTTTCCGTCTCCGTCTTCCTTCCACAATCTTACACCACAAGTCAACAATCTCACCACAACAGCACCCGCAAATAGCTCTTCTAAAGCTTAATATCTACCACTCCCCTCATTTCCCACCAGCACATTTCCAAACGCATCCGAGATTTCTCTCCTCGTAGGCGGCAGCAAAACTTCCGGCGCCGTTGACATACCAACTGCGATCCTTTCTTCCATCAGTTTGATAATCACAGGCGGGACGCTTTCATCCGTTGCACGGATTGTGAGACGTAGCATCTATTTTATCCTCATATTAGCACTCTTAATCTTCACATATTTCTACCGTTGAGGAAGACAGGGGAAAATGGAAAGGGGGGAAAGGAAAGTCATACCTGAGTTGTATAATTTGGTTCCAATCTTAACAAGCAACCAAATTTACCACCATCACTCGTATGCAACACACTTGCGCCTACAAAATTCTTCTTATTTGGATCAACATTCTCGAGTATACCCCATCTAAATCCATCAATCGTTTTTCGGATGAATTCATGACTGAATTCACGATCGCCACCTTTCCCACTTTTAAGCCCAAACACACGTTGGGCTTCGCGGGGTGCTGCACCAATTTGCTTCCAACGCTTGAAGAAATCATCTGCAGATAATTCGGCTGGGTCCATGAATTTGTGGATGGTGACGGGTAGCTTTAACGTCAGGGCTTGCAAAGCCCCTGCCAGATAACTGATCCTGATGGTTGGGCTTTTCTCAAACACCTTCTTCGACTCAAACATTATCATTTGTTGACTTTGGGCACCTTGGTGGATTGTGCTTTCTGGCAATCCTTTAACTTCCCAGGTGAGATTCTCCTTCTCATTGGGCTCTAGGTCGAGAGTTGTGGTAAAAGAAGTGATGGATATTGGGGCTTTGTTGGAGAAGTATAAGATGACGCAAGCCATCTGTCCACGGTATTCTGAGCGAACGCCAACCTGAACTTGTCCATCTTCGTAAAGTACACCTTCTGCTTTCAAGAGAAGTTTATTGTAACCAATCTCCCAGTCAGGTGACAGATGGGCTGCGCTTGCTAGGTTTTGTGCTTTGAGGGTCTTGGGTTCCGATGGACCTGAATCTAATAAGTTGAGGCCAGCGAGATCGGAGCCATTTGCATGCCCATTCGCGCCATTGGCTCCTCCATTGGCTCCATTTGCTTTTCCTTCATTTGTACTGAAGGTACGCTTTAAACCAGGGTTCTTAGTTACAGTGAAATCCTTCTCGTTAGCATTTGCGTCTTTGCCTCCCACAATCCAAGTGCGCTTATCACTAGTCCCGGCATGCTTTTGATGCAGCCGCGAGAGAAGTGCGGATTGTCGCTCTGGGAACGGAGGCATTTCATCGCAAACGGTTCGGAGGAGGTCATCTGTTGGCAGGCTGGCTAGAGCTAGATATTCGCAAGCTCTCTGTTGAAGCTCGGAGTCGAGGGTATGACTATACGCCTGGAAGACGTACATGAGTCGGGGCTTGATTTCTGGGAAAAGGTTTACGAATTTGATGAATGATGAAAGAATAATAGCCCTTGTACTGGATGAGCAGCCTTGTAATTTACCCTGCAAAGCAAGATATTGTTCAATTGGGCTGCAACCTTTGTCTTCTGCAATCAGATGTCCAAATTCGCCGAGAATATACCCGCCAATTTTCACAAGGGTTTCGTGGCAGTGGTCCGCTTTAACATATTGTAGAATGTTTTGTGCTGCGTATACCTGAAGCTCTTCGTTGTTCGTTACAATTTGGATCACTCGATGCCATACTTCGTCACTAACGTGATCTCCTGCCATCGCGATCAATCGTAGAGATATGTCAACATACCATTGGATATCTGTCGCATATTTCTCGGTCAAAATGGCAATTTTCAAAACCATTTCTTCTCGAATTGCAAAGTCTGCGTTCTGCAGATACTGCAAAAGTTCTCCCACAATTGGCTGTGCGTTACTTTGATCGCACATACTGTAAAGCAAGTCCAAGCCTTTCCTCCGTACACTGATATCCCTATCCTTGAGAGATCCGACAATGATAGCCTGATGTTGTTTGATGGGATCTAGAATATCTGCTCTTGCAGCTAAATGTGTCATGGCTTCCAGGCCAAGATATCTAACATTAGTTTCACGAGACTGAATAAACTTGCCAAGCCTCGTGGAGATCTGTTTCATCAGATCTACTTCGGTATCAAGATGAATGACAAGATTGATTGCTTCAAATAAGACGGCATTTTGTGCGTTGTTCTGTTGAACATTCTTGGGCATATCCGACGCATCATCTAGAATCTTTTGCACCGAAGTCCTTATTAAATCCCTTACGTGCGTGTCCTCTGAAATCGATTAGCAAAGAAACTTGAGACTAAAGGCTGCGTCATACCTGATGCCGGATAATACTGCAATAACCTCAAAAGTTTGACCTGCAACCATGGGCAAGGCACCTTATAATAGAGGTAGTCTTGGGTATATTCCTGGTCAATGACAATCCTTTTCATCCTTGCTGCAGCTTTAACATAGCATCCCTTGTACTGGTCTAGATTATCCTGGGCCAAAGCCATCACAAGTGAGGTTACAGACACAGCAACTCCTACATCAGCATCATCCATTAAAGATATAATTCGTTCTGCCCACTGCGGTTGCATTATGTCCGGATGTTTTCGGTAGAGTCGGAGAAGAGTCAAGGCCGCCTTCTTCTTTACGAAAGATTTAGATGTCCTTGAATGAGGATGGATTAGCTTCGCAAAACGAATAATAACAACCCAAGCCTGCTTACGGTGATATTAGAAGCCTATGAACCTCAGAGCATAATGCCTCTCCCATCTCTCGCCCACCAATATTTGCAATTGCGTGTAACGCCAAACAGTTGAATAGCTCATTGTGGTCTGTTAAATCCTTCCGTATACTGTTTACGACT
>JWJB01000964.1:0-10681 GCA_000812895.1 Rutstroemia sydowiana | reverse complement strand
CGTCAAGGGTGACAGTGCTATTCTCGACCGAGAGCCAATATTCTAGCAGAATTAGCATCATAAAACTCATGAATTGGGAAGAATAGCATACCTCTTGTGACCCCGGTGTCCGGAATTACATCATACCAATTGGTATCGATAGAATAATCTCCCCAACAGCTTCTAGAGGTAGCAGTGTTTTCGCATGAGGTCGAGGCGCGAGGTTGAAGAGCTGAAGATGCAGGATTAGGAAGAACAGATGCTGAGGACTGAGCATAGAATGCAGCCAAAGCTGTAAAGAGTGTAGATTTCATGATTATTGTAATTTGAGCAAGTTGCACAAAAGCGATTGTAATGTCTCCAGAGGAGAAGAAGATATGTGAAAAGAATGTGAGGAGAGAGTGTGATGAGATATTGGATGAGGAGTGAAGAAGGAAGTACAATGGCGAGAGGTCTTACTTATATACTTGACTTGACCGTTACATGGGGCATAATATCTCCGTCTCTCTTTCTGGTTCGGAATCTCCACAACCAAGCTCAAAGCACGAGCATGTAAACCTGGATGTATTTCTGGTGTTCAGGACAAGCTTTGTCTCCACCACCCCTTGAGATATTCACGAAGCGCTCGGACACCATCGGAGTCTATATGACATGGTCAGGGTATACGAATCTCAAAACCTTTTCATCTGAACTCAACATCGAAACCCACGAAGAATGTTTTAGTGGCTTTGTGTAGAAATAAATCTCTTGGTGGAGATAGAGTGAGAAGCACCCATGTAATCGAAGTTTGTGGGTAATATCCATCTTCATATCCACTTTACTGCTTTTCTTGGCGCTATTGATATCTTCAATAGTCTGTGTCAAGGAGGTTGCGTGGACATAAACGGTAGTAGAGCCGGAGTCCTGAACGAACACGACGCACGGTTCAAGTTGAGCCAACTTGGATTGTGGAATCGAATTTAGACGATCCCCCTTGAGCTAAGACCAATGAAGTCAAGACGATTTGGCGACAACAATATTCTTGATTATTGCAGTACTGTACTATTGGAAGTCGTTATGTTGCCCGTCCAGAAATAGGCAACCGGCTTACCATTATGGAAGTGATGTACAAGGGCCCACGTGGATTATATTCGATCTGTCTGTATTTGATAGATACGGCAACATTAGTCGACAAATTTGCAGAATCACTACACGAGATCAGTAAGTTTACAACTGTGATCTCATACTCTATGATAGCTAATCTTCAACCAATTCTTCTCGAATTTGCTAACGCTCTACGGTTAAGATAATTAAGTAATTTAGTTCATGCCAATTTAGGTTACTCGCCAGTAACCGTTGTGGGTATCGAAACAAAACACCAAACATAACATCTGAACGCAGCAGAGTTTGATCTGCTTTAGAAAACGATTCCGCGCCATGCCACTTCGCGGAATTCTAGTGTTGGTCTTTCCTGAAGTAGTATGATTTTCCACTTTTGCTACAACCTTTTAAAATTACCCGCCCTTGTTGAGTTCTTCTCGATTGCTTTGGCCCATACAGTACGAAGTACACCCGAAGCAAACCCGCTGAAAAGCAGTAGCCAACAATTACTTCCAGTATTTACAACACTGTCTCTTTAGATGACTTGACGATGATTATCTGAATTAGATCAAAGTGAACACAAATTTGTTGAGTTTCAGGTTGTTTATCACAAGAAAATCTCAGCGGATATGTTTCAGACTCGCAGCCTAGATTTTCTTTTTCCCTCTCTCTCTTTCCTTTTCTGCTATGTCTAGGGAGCATAGAAGCCTGCATCTGTTAATTCCCACCACCTATGGAGTAAACAGAAGAGACATACTTACAAACTTGCACAATTTTAGCCTTCTTTAAAGTCTACGGAAGGTAGGCATGAGCATTATTCGTTCCGAGTTAAGCTTTTCAAAATTAACTTTTAAGCTTGATTAAGGAAAATATCACAATTGAAGAGTACTGTTTATAGAATTAATTAATCAGTTATGACAAAACAAGAAATATTGTGCAACGATCTTTAGATTACATAGATCAAATCAGATGAGGCCTTACTGCTCTTGGATATAACCCCGGTAGTAATCGCAAATTCGCAATATGATGGAAATCTAAGTATGGAAGGATGGAAACAAAAACAATAGCCTTTCTGGAATCACTAAACTCCCATGTTGTGCGTGCCCTTGGCTTGGGCCCTACCACCCAGGGTGAAGTTTTAACAGGGTCCTAAGCGAAAGGTGCTAGGGGTATGCGTCGTCAGCTTCTGACCCACAAAAGAACATCAAGTTACTGCAGTGCAACCATAAGTCAATAGCACAGCAGCATCAGGGAAAATTGTATGACGGAAGGATATAACCTCAAGAGTCAAGTCGACAATGAGACAAAAAGAAGCATATTAAACTCCCGATAAACTGGGGTATCGCTCCAAGCTTCACTAATTTACTAGGCTAGTAGAACTTCTCATATCTTTATCTAATTTTGTAGGTAGAAAGCTGCGCTGCGGGTATACGGAGTTAGGGGTAAGTTGACTAGAGTACTTTCTTCTGAAGTAGACCCATTAGAGGGACCTTTAAGAAAAATCTGCATTAACGTTCATTTGAAGGTGAGGGTATCATTACTAATGGTCTATATCCGTCAAGTGATTGGGGATATGGAGCTTTATACTACGTTAGGTATACGAAGTACCGCAATTTACATTATTGCTATATTACTATGGACTTTATAAAGTATAGATCCCCGAATTGTAATAAATATATATGAATGCCGTATATGTACGAGGGAGGGGAATCTGAATTGAGAGTCGAAGGGATACAAAGGAAACTTAAAGTAGAGGGGTTGATACCCAATCGAATGGAGCAAATTGTGGGTCCCTATAATGCACTCTGGAGACGGAAGAATGATAACCAAAGGAGGAAAAAGTATATACCGAGATTTCGCGATCGAATCTGAATCATACTTATCATACTTTTTCATGCAAGATGGCACATCCAATAAATATATCATTGTCGGCTCCTATCCTATTTTAGTACGAAGATATTGGCTAAGGCTATCCTTACTTTTCTCCGAGATATTGAAAGGTAATACTTCATATAACTTTTGAGCTTTTATGTACAACGTGATGTGCAAATGGTTCAAGGAGACGTTGAAAGATAAGTGTGATACTGTACGTGATCAAGGGTTGTCAATCAAATCAAGTCAATTGGTACTACAGTCTTCACTACTCCGTAGTGAAATCTGCTGTAATACATCAGGGGACGCGGAGTTCGGGAATGGCATACCAGGGTTAAGCCAAGGTAATGGAAGCGGTGAAAAAAGAACCACAGAATACTTTTATATGCAAGGGGCCTGATAAGATCCAACTAATCTTTCTGGCGCCCATTTTCCGAGGTATAATTGAAAGCGCGCGCTTCTCATTTGTATGACTGACTCATGTAAGCTTTCTATCTTAGCTCCCCGGTAATGAACGATAGCACCGTGTGTTCTAGGGATGGCACTGACAGAAAACAGGGGCGGCACGACATCCCCTTGTTAAATCTTCAAGTCTGTCCTATTCAGGTATCTCGCATTCTCGTAATTCGTTTACCGTTTGAATTTCTTTGCTATATAGAAAGCATACAGTACCGTTCCGACGTTGGCCCTGTAATCATGAAAGCTATCGCGATAGGGGTCTACATCAAGGTTTTCGGACTGTTTTTCGTCCAATATCCGAAGGCACGATACTGGGGTTTTCTGAATGTTGGTCCCACGATTCTGCAGTAGACATATCAAGATCATGGGATTTCGAAGCTGAGATGTATTGTAAATCGCTATTCATACCCTGCAAGGGCAAGATCAACGGCGATACGACGCGATGACAATGGGAAATTGATTTTAAGCTGATCAGTTTTTCGTTGAAACAAGATGCGAATGTTTTGCAGAGAACTTGCGGGGAATGGCATATGGTCGTTTCAATTCAACTTGTGATCTACTCGATAAGATCGCTCGATATGTGTAGGAGTTACGCAATCATATAGGCAATGACTCCGATGAGGTTCTAATATTTTGCCTTCATCAAAGCAGCGAACGATGAATACGCTTGAAAATATGCAATCTGAGAATTGAGCACAGTACTTTTCCAGTGGCGTGATATTAGAACTTGAGAAGACAAAAGAGGTTTGCAAGTTGCAACGCTTACGGAGTATTTACCTTATGTGGGACCCCACCCCACTGTGCTTCCCCCTCCTCCCCTCCTACCGTAGCACAGCCTACAAGCTTCCTAGTCGTTCGGAAAATATCTAATAAAGAATGATGAGCACCAAGGTCCGCTACAGGCTACAGCAGGCGCAGCATATACAGTATCATATACTTCGTAGATAATAAAAGAATAATTTCAATAATATATGCAGCATAATCAAGGTCTAAAGACTGTATCTGAAAGAATAGAATTGCGAGTACGTACTATTGATTGACAATGGATTACGAATATTGCATCGATGCTACAGTACTTCAATATCGGTTCTGTATTGTAGAATTACTTTCTAGATGATCTAGGCCTTGGAAGTTGGGAGGTGCATCAACTTATGAAGCAGCATTGTCTTAGAGAGCAACTCAATACCTTTTCAAACTTCAGGGTCAAATTCTGTACTTCAGACGGAACATTCGGTTTAGTAGCAAAGTCTTTTAATTTGGAAAGCATATTGTATTTAAGATTGAATTACCGAATCCGTGGTGCGTGGATCAGCAAAGGGCCACTGCGGATATCAGAATGTCTTAAAATCGGGTGCACTATAAACCGTAGCCGAGGAACTAAAAGCCTTTGGAAGTCTCTCCTGAATCCTCGGGTCGGCCGATGTAATGAAATGTCGCACATTGCACCATAATATACTAAATTTCAACTAGTGAAGTAAATTTAGACCAAGCTGCAGCCTCCTATCGCCAAAAAGCAACGGACCATGGGACTAAAAGGACCATCAAGGCTTCGGGATACATCAGTAGTAAATTCTGGAGTTTTCCTGTTAGGGTGAGACAATTTTCTGCAACGCAGCTGGTGCAGATATGGTATGAAAAAATCCAAAATGGGTTGAAAGACTTTTTAAGTTTCAGGTCTGTGAAGGTAGGCAAACAAACAATAAGACCTATGAAAGTTGGGTAAGCTTACACAACAATTTGTTTGCGGCTTCTCTAACCCGATATTAAACAAAGAAACAGGTTTTACATATAAGGGGTCGAGATGAAATAAAAGTTGGAATGATACCCATAACAAATTAATTCCGAGCCAGCCGTTGCAAAATAAACCATGATGCATCAACCACTCTATCATACACTATGGATTCTTCCGAGTTTGATAGCAGAGGTCGGAAGGGTGGCAGCAACCATATGGCTTCTCCCGGTGATTTCAGCAGATTTATCCGGGTGGATCACAATTTTCCGTAGGCATCTGGACGGTGAAGCTCAATTTCTATTCCTTTGAGCCTCTAGGTAGGTTTCTATCCCCAACTCCACGCTAAATTTGCAAACTTTTCCCAATCCTCTAAGCTTTGTCACAAGTAGTCCTTCTTCTTCGCCGTTCTCGTATACTGGTTCATTCGCCATTCGGTATCGCCATCTTTGTTCTCTAATGTTCCACCTCTGATCTCAAAACATCTCATAGTCATCCGGGGTCCAACTTCCGCAAGTTCCACGCTTTGATATCCCGTCTTGACAAACACATGATGACGGACTTCGATACTATCTTCAATGTTTTTAAACGTGACGACCCGACTGCCCATCTTTGTCTTATTTGTAATCGCTTCTCTCGGCGGGAATATATGCTTCAAGATTTTGACTATTCGCAGGCCTAGCTTTGAAGTGAAACCTTCAAATATCAAATGAGGATAAGATTCACTGACAGTACCTCGGGAGCTGTTTGGTATATCATGGCGCAGAACCACATTATGGAGGGAGAATGATATAGTAGGGCCGTGTGGGAAATGTGATAGAGTTAGGGCTGTCGGTGTACCACGATGTTCATGAAGGAGGATGATATCAGAAAGTCCAGATGATTGGGCGGATGCGACGAGACTAGGTAGAATAAGGTTCCCTCGATTGAGACGAATTGAGGTTGGAAGTAATAATCGAATCTCCTTTGCAAAAGCTGAAAGCCGTGAAGAGGGGTCTCTTGAGGTCGTGACAAGCACTCGAGGGTCAATGATTCCAGATAATTGAGCATACTCATCGTCCAAATCTAGCTCCTCATTTGCCGTCAAATCTGGCCGTGATTCATCATATTTGTAATCCTCCCGTAGCTTCTTGTCATTTGCGACAGATGGATCCAAAGGTTTTCCTGATGCTAATGAAGCTCGAAGCTTTGCGCGCTTCTCGCTGATTTCAGCATCCCGCAGTGTTAAAGCTCTTCTATAGAGATAATCTCTGCGTTGCCGTGCTTGTTTGCGCTGTTGAATTTTTTACATATTAGCAAAAGCTTGAAAATATTAAAATAAGATAATTCAACACATAACACCTAGCGATTGGAAGGATAGATTTCTACTTACGATCATTATTGTTGCTGTTTATTATGTTAAGTTGCTGAAGTTGAAGTGTTTGTATATATGGTTGTATGGCCAACTTTGATTTTTCCATACAAGGCTACGAAAAAAGAAAAAAAAAATACATTCCTACTGCAGATTGGATTGGTCAGTGCATGGTATGGTGGTGGTGGGTGCGGTATATCGGACTACGCTAAAATAATGGCAGACCTTTTCTATCATGTTGAAATCCCACAACCCAATCATTGGGACTGAACCACCGAAAAAAGAACCCTTGAAAACGGAAGATACTCCACCTAAATCGACAAAAAAAAGTTACCAACCAATCTTGTACTATACAAAAACATTCTAAATTGTTGTGCGAGAAGTGGCGAAGTATTACCAATGTTCTGATAATGACTTGAAAGTCTCTGCGCGTTCTTCAGCTATCCTACAACGCCTTTGCGCCACAAAAGGCCGCTTTCAAATAAGAAATTCGTGAATCCCACTGTAGGTAGTAAAAATATCTGAAGGTCCACCAACCAGCAAGTTATACATCTGCAAACAAGCGCGATGTCTTCTTGAGGTGACAGCTATACTAATAAAGCATCTAGTTCCAATCCTGATACCATCGGCATATCTTCCTGAGTATGGAGGGCGCCTTCACCCATCTCGGAAATCACCTAATTTCTGACTCCGCGGCTGCAATCAACGCCGGCGCAGACGACCTTTCGAGCATTGATCCGGATGAGAGCTTGCTCTATGGTCAATATGGTGGTCGCGGGGGTCTGGGGCCTAGTAGGCGGAGGAATGATGACGACGATAATGAGACAGAAGTGTACGATGATGATGACACAGAAAGTCTTGCCAGTGTTCCGGTTGAGGGCATGCAAACACTTGGACTGAGAGGCACCGAAGATGAGAAAGAGCTCCCAGCCCATGCCTGCGCGTAAGTCATTCTCTCCGGGATGATACTGCCATAACCTAAGCTGATTTGCCTTGCAGGTATTGTGGGATCCATTCTCCATCTTGTGTCGTCAAATGTTTAGGATGTAGCAAATGGTTCTGTAGTGCACGAGGAAACGCCACATCTTCGCATATTGTCAACCATCTAGTTCGCGCAAGGCACAAGGAAGTGCAATTACACCCATTGTCCACTCTTGGAGACACAGTACTCGAATGCTACAACTGTGGCACGAAGAATGTGTTCTTACTCGGTTTCATCCCTGCAAAGTCAGATACGGTTGTAGTACTCTTGTGCCGTCAACCTTGCGCATCTGGTTCCTCGTCAAAAGATATGAGCTGGGATATATCAAGATGGACACCTTTGATTGAAGATCGATCATTTCTCCCATGGCTTGTTTCTGTTCCCACCGACGCAGAACAGCTGCGTGGCCGGCATCTTACCCCGCCAATGATTGCAAAATTAGAAGAAATGTGGAAAGAGAATGCAAATGCCACGGCCGCTGATTTGGAAAAGGCTGCTGGGATTGATGACGACCCTGCCCCTGTTCTCCTCAAATATGATGACGCATACCAGTATCAAAATGTATTTGGACCTTTGGTTAAGATCGAAGCAGATTATGACAGAAAACTCAAGGAAGCTCAATCCGAGGACAACTTGATGATCCGCTGGGACTATGGCTTAAACAACAAGCACCTGGCCAGTTTTGTTCTGCCTAAGATTGAACTTGGAGATGTAAAGCTTGCCGTTGGTGATGAGATGCGTCTCAAATATCAAGGCGAGCTACGTCCTATGTGGGAAGGTGTCGGTTATGTTGTCAAAATCCCCAATAACCAATCTGACGAAGTGACCATTGAACTTCGCAAGGTCGGCAATGATAAGTCAGTCCCCACAGAATGCACACACAACTTCTCAGCCGACTATGTCTGGAAGGCAACATCGTACGATCGCATGCAATTTGCCATGAAAACATTCGCCGTCGATGAAATGAGTGTATCCGGTTATATCTTCCACAAACTTCTTGGTCACGAGGTTGCTGCAGCCCCAATGAAGATACAGATGCCCAAGAAGTTTAGTGTTCCTGGTCTTCCAGAGCTCAACAGTAGCCAAATCAGCGCTGTTAAGGGTGTCTTGCAAAAGCCATTGAGCCTCATTCAAGGTCCTCCAGGAACAGGAAAAACGGTCACTTCTGCCACTGTTATTTACCATCTCGCTAAAGTCAATGGTGGCCAAGTTCTTGTTTGTGCACCCTCGAACGTTGCAGTTGATCAACTTTGCGAGCGAATTCACCGCACTGGATTAAAGGTAGTTCGTCTTACTGCCAAATCCCGAGAAGATGTAGAGTCATCTGTTGGATTCCTCTCCTTGCACGAACAAGTTCGCATGAATGATAGCAACCACGAATTGACCAAGCTTACTCAATTGAAGAGTGAGCTTGGTGAATTGTCCAGTCAGGATGAAAAGAAGTTTAAAGCATTGACAAGGGCTGCTGAACGAGAGATCTTAAACAATGCTGATGTCATATGCTGTACCTGTGTTGGTGCTGGCGATCCAAGACTTGCCAAGATGAAATTCAGAACGGTTCTCATTGACGAATCTACCCAGTCCGCGGAACCAGAGTGTATGATTCCCTTGGTATTAGGATGCAAGCAAGTGGTTTTGGTTGGAGACCATCAACAATTGGGACCAGTCATTATGAATAAGAAAGCTGCGAAGGCAGGTTTAAATCAATCACTTTTTGAGCGTTTGGTGTGTCTTGCTATGCAGCCAATCCGTCTCAATGTCCAGTACCGCATGCACCCATGCCTTTCTGAGTTTCCTTCAAATATGTTCTATAATGGGACTTTACAAAATGGTGTTACCATGCAGCAACGACTTCGCCGCGATGTCGATTTTCCATGGCCTGTTGCAGATACACCTATGATGTTCTGGTCTAACCTTGGCAACGAAGAAATATCAGCGTCGGGCACTTCTTATCTCAATCGCACAGAAGCTACAAATGTGGAAAAGATTGTTACTCGTTTCTTTAAGGCTGGTGTGCAGCCTGGGGACATTGGTGTCATCACCCCGTATGAAGGTCAGCGTAGTTACGTTGTAAGCTCGATGCAAAACGCCGGCACCTTCAAGAAGGAGCACTACAAGGAAATTGAAGTTGCCTCCGTTGATGCTTTTCAAGGACGAGAGAAAGATTTCATCGTACTCTCTTGTGTTAGATCTAATGATCATCAAGGCATTGGTTTCCTGAGTGACCCTCGACGTCTCAACGTGGCTCTGACACGTGCCAAATACGGGTTGGTGATTCTTGGTAATCCAAAAGTCTTGTCCAAGCATCCCTTATGGCATTATCTGTTGAATCACTTCAAGGACCGCAACTGCCTTGTGGAGGGTCCGCTTACAAATTTGCAAACCTCGCTCTTGCAATTTAGTCGTCCTAAGCAAACCTACCGTGGTCCACAGCGATACAACCAAATGGGTACCCTTCCTGGAGGAACTGTTGCTCATAACACGGGATCCAATCTCCGATCTGGTCCTAATGGCAAAGTATCTCAAGACGATAATGGTTCCACAATTAGTTACGTTCCAGACGATGTCTCTTCCGTCCACTCTTCTGCTCTTGGTGGAGCTGGTGTTGGAGCTTCTTATCCAGCTATGTTCAACAATTTCCCTGTGATAGACAATTGGCCGAGTCTTGATTCTCGTGGACGCCCTAATGGACAAAAATCTCGTGCCCGCGGACCTGGAAGTATTGCAGGAGAGTCCGTCGCTGCTAGTGAGCTGACCGATATCACCAGCAGCAGTGTCACAGATGGCAAAGGCATTGGCCAAGGTGGTGTTAGTCTGGGTGCCGGCTTGAAGGAAAATCAAAGGCAAACTAGTTTGAGCCATTCTGACCGTTTGAAGCGATATGTTGAGTCTGGCGGTCGCATTGCAGACTTCAAAGGTGGGGATGCAGGCAGCGTCTTTGGTACAAGCTCAATGATTAGTGGACGTCGTCTCGACGATGATGAGAAAAGTGTCTCCACTGCGTTTGCCAGTCAAGTTGGCGGGGGTTACGACTGATTTCATGTTGACATAGTCCTTTCGTCAAAGGATTTGACAACGATGATACGCAAACGGATTTACTTTCCGGATCTACAGATGGCTCTTCGCTGCTTCTGTGCGGCTAACAATAAATACCGAATCTCGTCGATCGATCTTCACCTACACAATCTCGCGAGAGTGTGAACCCTTCCGCATCAATACCAGCTACCCA
>JWJB01000961.1:0-10161 GCA_000812895.1 Rutstroemia sydowiana | reverse complement strand
GGATTGGAATACATGTTGGTGATATATGCTGAGAAAATAAGGTTATAATAGTAGGGAAATTTGAAGTAGACATAGTATTATGAATAAATAGATAAGTAAATAAATAGGTAAATAAATAAATAAATAAAATATATAAATCTAAAGAAAAGGATTTTCTTATATATTTACTACCTTTTAATTAAAACTAATACAAATTTATAATTATTAAAATAAAACCAATGCATATACATTGTAAAAATATGCATTATTCCCAATAAACATCAACAATTATAAATTTATATCCTCAATTTTTATATAGTAAACAATCCGCGCAACCCACTCATATAACCTCATACTAATAAACTATAGAATCACCAGATAAAATATTAAATTAACCAATAACCTATTCAGAGAAATAAGCCAATAGGTTAGACCATATCGACTTCACCTTGATGTATCACATACTGTCCATTTGCAACAAGTTTGTTGGCGCACGCAGCGCAAAGGTGCAGAGGGATGTCGACTGCCGGATGGCCGTAGACCTCACACCGAAAACGGTCGGAAGGTACGTTAGGACATGCTTCTACGCAGATAGATCTATGACCACAGATGTGGATTCGCGCGATCTTGTGACACATTTCAGAATCCTCAGGGACTTCAAAGGCGTATGTTGAGTTGATTCAAACTTCAGGAAACGATCTGCGCTGCTACATAAATATAATTAGCCTGGCAATTCTATCACTGTCCAGAAATATCTCATTTCCAGGCTGAAATGTGTCAAAAGCCATCTCAACTAGAGAAATGTAGCTCGCCGAGATTTTGGAATTGATTCATTTGAATCAGGTTCATGTTCTGGATCCTACTTGCTCTTGCTTGGTGGTGGACACAAAAGTAGGAAGAAGAACAGAAGGACGAAGAAGAATATAATTGACGCCATTAAAAGAGCTGGGTCGTAGTTGTGTTCTGTTCTATTCTTTTCACTCAAATCAAGCAAGTTTGGATTCTGGTTTACCATGGCCATTTTAAAGGTGGAAAATTTCTGGAACAATTTGAGAGGTTAATGGTGAGGGATGAGCTGTGGTGAATGATATGTTTGTGAGAGGAGAGATTATTAGTTTAACCAAGGTTACGCTCGTCTTGAAATACCGAACTTAAGTCACAAGACTTATTACGTCAGCAAATCGTCTTAGTTGGAGCTCCTTGACTTGTATTCCCTAGCTAGGGGGAGGTCTATGGGTGTGATAACCTCAAGAAGAAGCAAGGTGGCCTTAGCTCTACGGAAGCTAACAGCCACAACAACTGAAAGAACCCTTCTAACCAGGCAGAAGCTCCTAGTTTGCGTTCGCCTCTCCTGACAACTTCCGAATTTCTTCCTTCAGGCTTGCAAGCTTATTCTCATAGCCAATAAGCAACTTATCGAACCCATTCACGCAGCTCTCAAACTTTTCCAAAACCTCCTCTTGTCTCTCTTCATCCCACAAACAAAACATACGCGTGAGCTGACTTCGGAGCTTATTGACTTCAACCTGATGTTCCTTGTACTGAAGATTTTCAAAAAGCTTGTTGTCGCAGTCGATACAAAGTGCATCAGCAGGAACCTCCTTCGTCTCGCCTTTGGTTTCGCACTGGTCAAGACCGGAAGGTATGGATTGGCATGGTTCTATACGTATAAGTCCTCTGTGGCCACAGTAGTAGACATGCTCGATTGCGTGGCACATTTCCGAAGACTGGAAGCGAAGGTTACTTGGATTCACGCTTTGAGGAATGATCTGGACACTTGTTGAAATATCGTTAGCTTTATAATTCTATCACGATTCCAAGGTATTTCCAGTTCAAAATTATAATATCCGTTTCACCTAGAAAATGCCAACTTACCGATTGCAATACTGAATCAAACAAGTAGTTTCTAGGCACTCGTTGTCGTTGATGCGCTAGTTCGTGTTTGCATTCTTTTCTCGACTTGCTGTTCCTTCGTTGATGCTGCTGGAATCACGTGGTTGATACGAACTGGCATAGATAAGTAGTTGTCATTATCGATGATTGGAAAGTAATCTGGGTAAGAGGGGAAACCATTATATGAAGGTGTTGCTAGTACCTTAGCACCTTAGTACAGTGGTGAAAAGGGACTAGTATTCTTGTTGCAGCAATGGTACGATAAAACAAACACACTGATTGCATACTAGTTGCATATGCAAGTAAAGATTAACAAACAGTCAATCAAACAAGGCATATATGATGGAGCAGAATGGAAGTAAAAAAGAATAAGATTAGCATGATACTAGTTTTTTTACTCTATTTATTCGCTCAAGTGAGTTTCAATTTTGAGTTAGCAGTGGTCAAATCAAAGAATGGTAACCGTATATTAATTATGGTAAGGAAATGGATCGGACTTCGTCACTTCTCGCCTGCCTAGGTGTGGTATGGATGTTTATTAGGGCACGCAAATAACCGAGGTGATTCCATCCAATAGACTAAAAGCCAAGGAAGAAAGGAGAGGGCAAATGGGACCATCCCCTCCTTTGCCTAAGGAGCAAACGCAATAGCCCCACTTGTGATTTACCCTGCATACAGTATTCAACCATCTTGCATGAGCTCGCGTGCGCTCACCGAGTAATTTCACGCGTCTTCCCAGCCTATCGGAATATGGAAATGGTGTGGGAGTGGATGTGATGTAATATGTATATGGTGGCCATTGAGTGGAAGAGCGGAACGGGATGATGCTGGATTCTTCATCTTAGTGGATGTAGTTGTAGGTGTAGATGCAGGTGTACTCTACAACTTTCATCCAGTGGCTGCCAATCGATTCATTCTCGTCGATTTCTGGTTGACTCGCATTGTTATTCACATATCATTTTGGAATAAACCTCTATAATTCATATCAAGTAGTACTGGAGTTGTGAAGAGGAGTTACCCATTTAGAAGAATGAGACATCTGTAGAGAAGATACAGGCGTGGGGTTGGTGAGAATAGGGAGGAATGATAGACGTACAGTATATGTCATATGGGAAAATTAGTTGGTTGTGTTTGGGAGATTAAGGTGTGCAGAGGAAGTTGTATGAACAGGTTGATGTTTGATCGGCACTCAATGAAAATTGGCTCATTATCTTCCACTTAATGAATGCAATCTCAAGTCAAGAACACTCTCAGCTCAATAAAACAGCCTAATTAGGACACGTGTAACCGTTCAACAAGTTGGAAGTATATATCTATTAAGCCGAACACATCAATTGAAACATACATAATCTCCATAAATACTTCATACAATGAAGCTATTTTCACCTATTCTATACCACCTAACATTCTTCACTGAACAAACCCTATTCGTCTAAACAATACATTGGTCTGACCCGATGTGACGAGACTTAAAACTCACAGTTATTCTAGATAGGAATTAAGGTTGGTTCTGAGCTTTAGCTGAAAGTGCAGCGGCATGCCTCTTTGCTCTCTCCTCCCTCGTGTTTTGGGGATCACATTTTATGCTGGCTATCTTTCTGCTTCTCAATCTCTCGGATTCTCTCCCCGTTTTATATCCACCAACCTTCACGCTAGTCGTATGTTTGCGTCCGATCATTGCAATTTTTCTTTTCGTCTATAATTTTTTGTGATGTTGCCCGAAGAACAAAAATTATATACTATCACTTGCCGGGAAATTCGGTCGTGTGGATTGCCGCCATCTATCAGCGCAACATGCTCTTTGAAGTTAAACTCCGGTGGATTTGTGTTGGAAGACATTTCGATTTGGCATTGCCAGTAGTTTTTAAATAGGAGGATTGTGTTAAGTATAGTTTATGGGATGAATACAAGGCAGATTAGGTAAACCGTCACCGAGTCACGTAGGGCTGTGAAATGCCCGTCATATTAGCCTGCAACGTCATTTCACGTCACATCGGATGGTATTCTGACGGTGATTCGTCATTCTTTACTATTACCACACTTCACTTATAAGTTGGGGAGGGGTTATCATTCAAGATAGTGAATTTAAAATTGGGATTTTATGGATCAGATAACATGGTCTGAGAGGGCGAATGAGAGAGATAAATTGATGGTTTCATTTGTATATTATTGTATTTCTTGCACGTTGGTTCTGAGCTCAAAGATTAGCTAGCTTGGGATTGTATAAACTCACTTGATAAGGATATTAGAAAGAGCTGAAAAAAACTCTCTGGGAACAATTCGATTTGGGAAACACCTACAAGAGAGTAGCCTGGCAAGCCTTGATGGTATTAAAGCAAGAGCAAGGAATGTCTTGAGCCGAATACATTGAGGGAGCCAGAAAGATTAGAGCAAAACTAGGACCATGATGAGTATTTACTAGTAGGACGGCCGGCTAAACCTAACCTTTAGACGAGGAAATTGATGTAGAAGATATGATATGACTATATACATGGTTCTCGAGGACGTGGGTAAGTACTGTGATCTCGGTGGGGTATTCAGGCGTTGCTAACGACCCTTCTAAGTATTATCAATTAAGAGCAAAGCACAATAGCATCCAATTTTCGATTGCATGTAGGGCCCCCTGGGGCACTGACTCCGTTATGCAGAGATACCAGACTGGATAAAATTAGGTTAGCACATATTAGGAGAAATGGTAAAACAGGATAGAAAGTGTGTGTGTGTGGAGTAGACGGATTGATTTTCATGTGGAAGGATGGCTTCGTCAGCGATATAAAGCAGATGCTAATTACCCACTTAATAGTGTATAGGATACAAGCGTACTCAAACGTAGTACTGAAAGCAGCGAAGTTAAGATTGTATTCCAAATTAGAATCTAACGACAAGAGCGAAAAGTTCCTACAGTTGAAGAGGCAGGGATAATTCAATCTTACAACTCATAATAATAAACAGGGTTGAATCCAAGTGACAAATCGGGAACATGGAGATCCCTGATTAATTGTAGGATGGTAAGGCTCAACTAAACCTTGTCAAGCGGTAGGTATTTATATTTGGCATGATGGACATTGATGCAGCATGGAGTGGTTCTATACACAAGGGTTTTGAACCCGAGCTGACTGACTATATATACTTTTGTCATAGGCTCATAATGATATGAAAATCAAATCGCTTGATGTTTAGGTAAAGTTTTATATTTTGAGTTGTTATTAGCAAAGTTGAGGATAGTATATTCTTAGAGAGTGTGTTGAAAAGATGGACAACAGGTTTTACAAATCTGGTTTATTAAGTGGAAGAAGAACAATGACTTTCATATTGTCACATTTGATAGATAGAAGGTACAGTCATCTCCCACAGCCTTGTCGAGGCAAAGCCTGATATAATATGCTGCGTATCGATTTAAGCTGCGGCAAAACGAGTGTAACGGTTCACATCTCCATTGGGTTACCTTTATACTTACTTGGTCGGTTAGCATTTTCTGATAACCCCAGCCTCATATTCTTCTTTCATTGGCTCCAGATTACATAAGCTAACGGTTCACAATCTGCGTGTGAAGGCTCCGCCCACGAAGGCCGAATGTAACCCTACTCTCCTCATTTTCTTACCCCACTCTCTTTTGAATTCTCCCTTCAACTTCTTTAAAGTCTTAACAATCTATACATTCATTCACCCTGGAAGTAACTATTCTAAGTGGTAATTTTTGCACTTGCGAGTTTGAGGCTTTTACTCATTTGTTTGGCTACTTTTATACTTTTCTCTTGCATTTTAAAAGCTCCTTACGTACCTCTTGTCTTTTTTTAGCAGAAATACTCCCCGGTGCTCTTCCTGCAAATGTTTTGTCAGCCTATCCACACACAATGGACGAGCAGGAATGTAGATTTTGCAAATCTTTGAAACCAACATCGACCTATGGTGTCACTAAATTTTCTCGCGATGGCTCTCGACACAAAATGTTCCATGAAGATTGTACACATTGTTCCGGGGAAGATCAATTAATCCAGCTTTGTGGATTCTGTAAACATATGCGCCTTGAACACTTCCTTGTTTGTTCCTCAGGCTTCGCGGAAATATGCTTAGGGCTATTAGTTGATATACAGAAGCGCGTGGATTGTGAACTCTGTATGGAAGTTGCGTCCGTAGTACTGAAGATGCTCGAAGTTGGCAAAACCCAATTTCCGGGCAAGGCAGAAAACGACCATAGCTACAGTGTCTTCATGCGGCAGTCCACCACCAGAGATCGTTGCGAAATCTTTATAAACGCCGGCTTCCTTTATGATTATGAAGGTGATATCTGCATGAAATTCAAAATCGGTCGCAAACCAACATTCGGAAACACTATCAATTGGATTAAGGATAATCCAAATTCGCACTACGTCGATTGGGAAAGTATACCAACATTCGGAAAAACTGTGGATTGGGATAATGCAAATTGGGGTCACGTCAATTGGGATAGTGTCAAAACTGTACTGGATCGATGCACCAGTTTGAGTCGTCACATAACCAATTGCGATCCTCCCTACTTGGATATTACCGCGGATTTCCGGGTGATAGATGTGGTTAAGAGTCGAGTGATTATATGTCCCCACAACTCTGAATATGTTACTTTGAGCTATGTGTGGGGATCTGGGACATCAAACCACTTGGAGTTATGTATTAATAATATTCCCATTCTCGAAAAGGCGCATAGCTTGCACGATGATAACCTACCAGCTACAATTCGAGACGCCATGACAGTTTGCTCGAAGCTTGGTAAAGCGTATCTTTGGGTTGACCGTCTGTGTATTGTACAAGATGACAATGCTGTGAAACAAAATTTGATCAATAGCATGGGACAAATCTATTCATGCGCAGCTTTCACCATAGTGGCAGCAAGTGGTAACGATGTCAATTACGGGCTTCCGGGGGTCGGCGAACGGCAGTTAAAAAGCCCTTTTATTCTCCACGAAAGGAATATTCTACTGCGTGAGCTATTTCCCTTCCCCTTTCAGGACCCATATGATAATTACAGCAAGCTGCTACCAACACAAAACATCGTGTCCACGATTTGGGAAACAAGAGGATGGACATATCAAGAAGCAGTCCTAAGCTCCAGAGTCCTTGTATTTGCAGAAGCCGGCTTTTTATATGGGTGTAATGCTACGAGCCGCATGTTATCCGATTCTTTTGAGGGGGGGGGGAAGTATAATCCAGCCGGTTGTCGATTACAGACGTCAGGTTGAACTATACACAAGACGTCAATTGACACAGGAATCCGACAGAATCTCAGCCCTCGTCGGTATTATTTCCCAAAAATTTGGTGACCGTCATCAATTCGGAATGCCATACTGTCAGTTTGACACATGTTTTCTATGGGAGCCAATGGACTGGATCTCTGGTAGTATCAACAATACTTCTGACGAGACGAATATTATTCCAAGTTGGTCATGGGCATCGGGCAAGGGGCCGGTGAATTTTAACATATATGACGCAGAATATATACCAGTCGCATCATGGGCATTCTGTATCAGAGGTGAATGGGAGGATGAAATGATTACTATCGTGCCCCTTGGAGAGGGCGATGCTTGGTCTTGGATAGAAGATACAAATACTCCTATTCTCTCTAATCATAGAAGAGTTCGCAAATCTACTCGGGATCGCAGATCTACTCGGGATAGTATTCTTTACGGCCATGCTATCGCTTGGACCAAAGGATTTTTCAAGCCAACTCCTCCTATCATTAAAAAGTCCATATTCAACACCCTAAAGTCCACGTTAGAGTCAGAAGTAGAGTCCTTTCAACGCATCAGAGAGTCAGTTTGGAAAACCACACGCACGTCTCTTGATGCAGAAGGAGGGAAGTGGAGTTTCCTTGACGAGTTCTCGGATGCCGATAGGAATGCTGCTGTTGTACCTGGCCGAGTAATGTTATTTACACAGGTTCTCAGCCTGCGCCTTCAATATATAGGTGAAGACCGAGGGATCAAAGACAGAAGGAGGTTTTATCTTTGGAATAATCTTGGAGAATGGGCTGGCACACTACACCTTACGTCCGGAAATTCCCAATCGATTCTTGAATCTTTAAATAAAGGATACACACCGCCCTTAACATTTGGAGCTTTAGGTTTTCGCATGAATGTTTATTGGGAACGTCATGAACACACTTTCCTTAACCCTTCTGATAAAATGTACTCGGAACGTGTCAGCCCCAAACTAGACGAATTGATGGATTATGAGGAGCTATCTTATCGGGATCTAGGTGATCTTACTGAAGACAACGACGAACAAGTGATGCCAATTTTAGATGTTGTGCTTCTAGAATGGCATGGAGATGTAGCTCGCAGGTTGGGTCTTGGAAAGGTAGCAATGAAAATTTGGGAGAAATCGGATCCGAAGTTCAAAACAATCGTTCTTGAATAGTTTTGAGTTTACACACTAGGCGACACTTAGTTATACGAGGATAATGATTTCTTTACAACATTTATGTTATATTTTTAATGCGATTATTAAGGGTATGGGTTCAATGCGATTTCATTATACATTGAAAGCTAGTAAAATCAAGTGAAGCAAGAACTGGACTCCTCTTTCTGCAATCTCATGCACCAGTGGGTGCATCAAAACCATCATCACAGCACAACATCTAATTTTATATATATCTTCATCAATAATGATTCATTCAAGTTGAAATTTGCCAGATCAATGTTCAAGTTCTGGGTAATCATATAACTTAATTTTTCAATAAGAATCGATCGGAAATTTATCAGGGGTTGCAATAAATCTGTCACCACTTGTAGTATTTTGAAATCTTATAACGAATTGAACGTCTGATTGATTTCTACGAAATCAAATCAAATCATTATCTGAAAAATGAAGATTATGATTCAGAAATCCGAGCTCAATGAGCCCTAGACGGGATCGGTGATGGTTCGATTCTCGGATCTTGATGGAGGTGGAGGATAATAATCGCCTGGCGACAGCAATTCAATTCCCCAAAAAATTAGAAGGGAATCAATGAGTGGCATACCCCAATCTCTCTCTCGTTCGCTTACTTCACGATATTTTACATCTGATGTGGGGAAAGCACACTGCACAGCACAGCACTGCACCATACCCTGACATGAACCTAGCTAAGCCATATGCTAGCGCACACGATCTGATCTCTCGACGTTAAATCAAATTGGATGTAAATTGGATTTCCTAGGTGTGCACACCCCAAACTACTTGGTACTTAGACAACATGCCCAAGCCAAATAATGCCAAGCTCCAGCTAGTTTTCACGAAAGCTAGACCAACCACAGCCAGTGTGAATTTCAGACTACCTAGAGTAAACCATACTATGATAAGCAGTAGTACTTACACTAAATGATTCACTAACCCCATTATTCACCCACTTCTCCATTCAAGGCGCTTTTAGCGCCATTATTACCGTAGTAAGCTCTTATATAAGACTTACCTTAGCCCCAGGGTCAGGGTCCAAAAAGGTAAATCTAGCTACTGTAGAACTGAGATATAGAAATGGCAAGAACTACCTACATTAGCACTTACCTAGTACCTTAATTAAAAGTCCCTTCCAGCCTAATACTTAGTACAGCACAACCGTTTCCCCACCAAAACCACACACTACCAGTACTTCATCCATACTATCCAATCCACTACAGTAGCTGTATATCAGTACCATCAATAAGATTTCTAAATATAATTTTTTTGCTTCCACTTTCTCTTACTTACTGTTACTGTAGTTCTACTGTACTGTATGAAGTACGGTAGGATTGTATATATATTCTTGGGTATCTTTCGCATTCCTTTCATTCATTTCTAATTCTCAAATTCCAACTTTCTTCATTAATTGAAAGTACCTTCAAGTTGTCTCTATCAACAACAGAAACAAGACTTAAGGGAAAGAAACTAAGATTCCTCGTCGAGCTATTGAGGTTCAGTCTGAATTCAAATTCAGATACAAATAGGAATATAATTCCAAGACGAGAAGAGACGACCCAGTTTACAACTTCACAAAACACTCTTTTCTATCCCATTCCTCTCTTTTACAACTACAACTTCTCAATATATCCCAACAACACGCTCTCTCGCGACTCAATTTTTCAACTTGACCCAAAAACAAACTCTTACAAACCGACAAATCCCATAACGGGAATCGAAACCCGAAGAAAAAATGGCGTATATGTCAGGTCTGGTAAAGAACGCTATTGGAGCGGGGATTTTTATGGGAATGACTTTGGGTACTATTCCGTTGATGGAGAGAGAGTATGTTGTTTTTCTTTACTTCAACTGTTTTTTTATTATTGTTTTTGTTTGGGG
>JWJB01000958.1:0-13232 GCA_000812895.1 Rutstroemia sydowiana | reverse complement strand
ATCAATCCAAAAAGATCTTGAAGACAGATTAAAGGTGTGTCGCACGTCACTACTAATGGCATCCACAGGCAGGATAACTGACTGGGTATTAGGCTTTACCATTAAGAACCACGAAGTCATTTTTAGGCTGTTCAACTGAGAAATTAGAGAAGGAAGGAACGCCTTACGAGGTTACTCGTTCCCTCTGGCGAGACGCTCTTCCTGTCATACTTCCGAATCTTCTCAAATTTTTAAGGTAGTTAATTTCCTTAACCATATCAATTTCTTAAAAACAATACTGATTTTCCTAGCCACGCCCATGCTTTCCACAATCCAGCGAACTGGACAGGACTTCCCCCGGAAATGGGATCTATCGTCAGCCGCATCCTAACCGATCGTTTCTGGCAAGCGGGCATATCTACTGGAAGCAAAGATGACTTCTATGCTAGAGTGACTGGTACCAAGTCGACCATGGAAGGGTTTGCATCATCTATCCGTGGCTCTATTCGTACAGTAAGAGAGGCATGTTATTCAATACTTTATTCTATGAGTCGCCTAGATGTCGACTTTTATGGATTTAGCGAACTTCCAGGACCACTTGCCCATGCTCTATTCGCCGATGCTCATTGCTTGTCATCTCATCAGCTTATCGCCTTGCTCAATGTAGTTCGGCTTATGGTCGATGATTGCCCTGTTGAAGTACGGGCTCATTTCGTACCCCCTGTGCTTGCCTCTTGTTTCGCTCAAATGGACAGCAAATGTAGTTCGGAATGGGAGAGGCTGGCCAATAAAGAAGTCGCGCCAGCGGATGGCGACACTTTGACAGAGGAGATGAAAGAAGAAAGTATTTTGCGACAATTGACACATGCTGCAGTCATGATGATTGGTGGTTTCTTGGACCCATCGCGCCCAAGTAAGAAGAATATTACTCTCCTCCATACTGAAGTAGCTAATCTAATATTTTTAGACGTCGTTAGTCAACCCGCCTCTGCAAAGGCGGCCTCAACCTATCTCTCTGGAAGTAAGCCATCCTCCTCTTACTCTTCTCTCAGGAAGTTTTGTCTATCATCCTCGACCATTCTGGAGCCATTACTACTCTTTCTAACCCATGCCATCCGAATGCGAGATACTCGTTGCTGTGGTGTGGTTCTGCGAGTATTCCGATCCATTGTCCCGGAATTTACCTCTGACGAAGGTTCACCTTTGGCTTCTTCCATTCGCGAATTTATCAGCACCGAGGTGCTCAAAGCATGCATTTCTTCCTTGAACGAGCCATACTTCGTCGATTTACAAAAGGACATCGCACAATTGATCGCATCTATCATTGTTTCTTATGGACCAATCACTGGCACTCCACGACAGATCCTCTTGAGTTTACCCGATATCCAGGAGAAGAATGTTGATGATTGTATCGAATTACTTTCTAGCCAGGGCCTACAACAGAGACACCAGCGAACCCTAGTTCTAGATTTGCTGCGTCATCTCAAAGGGGTAAGCATTAGCGAGCAAGGCAGAATTTCAAAGCCTGCTTCAGTGATCAGAAAAGAGCGGAGCAAGATGCAACAGGAATTTCTAAAAGCACATCCTGATCAGGATAAGAAGTCCCTCTCGAACATAGATGATTTAGAAGGTGTTGCAGGGTTATTTGAATTCTAGTGGGGACGAGGAACCGAAAAAAGAGAATATAAATATGGGATTGACGGAAACTGGGGGAAGATCTAATATATTTAGATTTTATTACATGGGAGTTGACGGGTGAGTTATATTCTCGACCTGATGGGTCTGTAAGTGTAACGGCGTTGATCGCTATCCATTTTGTACATCAATGTACATAGGAACGGGTAGCTTAGCTCGATTATAAATTTCTTTAGGAATATGCATGCAACGCCGACGTGATGATAAAAGTCATCTTTTAAACAAGAAACGTTGTTGGTTGTCGTTCCTGTCGTTCCTGTCTACTAAACCCTGCAAGTATGGGACATGGTGTAAATATACTATTCCGTATGGAGTATACTACTGAAATAAGGGTATCGATATGTTGGTAAGCAAAGTACTATAATACAGTACTCGTATTCCGTACTCGTACCTAGCCTAGCATTCTAGAATGTTTAGTACATGGGGGTTTAAAAGATAGTAGATAATGTAGAAGATAATCGATACATCACACATTACTGTACATCATACATGATACATACCTACATGCCATCATCCCACAATCTCCAGGTTCCCCGGTCTCGATCTCTAGACCAAATGCAACCTTATGAACAAGGTGCATCACCATCGAAGCAAGCATAAATGCCAATCATTCTAGCATTTCGGAATTCCCCTCTCCCCTACCCTACACAAAGATTGATAGACCTGGCCTGGTCCAGAAGCGACCCAAGCGTATCTTTAAAAATCATTTCACATTTATAAGCACTGATAGAAATTTATAGGATCTAAGGCCTGTAAAACTGTCAATCAAAATGCTTGCATGGTGTGGTGGACGGCAACCCCTTCAAAGTTCTACAGAATGAATGTACGATACGAAGTATGAATGAGTATAGTAGTTCTACCATGGTTCTGGTCCGGAATGATAAACGTCAAAATAACAATAATTTAAACATTATAAAAGAACGGTGATAAGAACTATTAAGGGTATATTTTGATATAATCTGGTGATCTTCCATATTATTTTGCCATTCCTTTTCTTCTTTTGGAATTCAATGCCGTTCCGGTACGAGGAAATGATTGTGCCGTACCAGTAAAGTAAGGGTGTAGAATTTAAAGAGGATCTAAGCCTTCCAACAATATGAAAACTACGGTAAAGCCAATCGCCAATTATTTCCATGCATATAAATCCCTACAGTGCGTATATTCCCTTGTAAATTTGATGATTTTCAGTATCCATCTTACTGCATATGATAATATATTTTACTCCAGATTTACTACCGGTACTTCCGTACATAGTATCTTCCCTAGGTACAGTACAGTAGTAGGTATCTTAAAACCAAATGTCAAGAAATGAAGGATTCAAAATTAAATACTTGTAATACCTAGGTAAGTAATAATGGCTGGTACGAAGTAGGTAACTTGATTGCAACTTTGTATATATATACGAAGTATATATGTATATAAAATTGGTAGAAAAGAATTTTTTAATTTATTAAATAAAATTCTATCAGGGAAAATCCTTGACAATTGAACAAAGTTTGCATGAGCTCGCCGGATATTATAAATTATCTACAAGTATTAGGTATTTCTCACACAGGACTACCTAGCTATCAAAATCTTCGAAACAAACCATCTTCTACACTTCTACACTTTTGCATCTTTACATCTCTACATACCCATACAACGAGAAGTAATGCGAGCCAACTACACTACTACTAGGTAATAAGGCATGGCATTACTGGCATTACTGATATAGGTTCACTTTAGAATCATAAAACATCCAAATCTCCACAAGACTCAATTGGTTATCTGCATTCATATCTGACGAATTATAATCATTATTACATACTAAACACCCATATTCGTTTCTTCTTTTTTGGAAACATTGGTCTTTCTGGAACATTGACGACAAGCCGGTTGTCTCTCAATCCTGCATACGCTATCCTATTCCTACTCGAGTAATATTGTGTCTAGTGTTAAACTGTCAGTTTCATGAATTTTTTGTTACAACCATCTGTCAGATGTCGCAGGGCTTTTGGGCCATCATCTAATTTATAGTATTGAGCACTCACAAATTTGGTCTTTGGTTCAGTTATTTCATACGGAGGTTGGAAAGTGGGAAGATAGAAGCGGTCTTGAAAGTTACAAGTATTGTGGATACAAGGGTCCTTTCCATAGGACATATAAAAAAGCATTGAAGCTATATCAGAATGGTGTATTGTGGCAAGCCTTCACGAGGCTGCCAGATGTGCAGGACTCGAAGGATAAAGGTGTGGTCTTAAGTTGCAGATATATAAACATGGTCATGTTGAAAGCTAATGGTATCCCAACAGTGTGATGAAACCAAACCTACCTGTCTTCAGTGCCAGAAGTCAAGGCGACAGTGCCCAGGATATAAGGATGATTTCGACCTTGTCTTCCGGAACGAAACGAAAGCCACAGAACGAAGAGCCAGACGATCGCTGAACAAAAAAGGCAACGCCAACAGCAAATCAGGAAGTGGAAATGAGGAAGAGCGAAAGTCGTCAGTCACATCTACGACGACCGGAAGCTCGGACAACGATGATGATGTGGATTCTTCGACCATGATGGACGTGGCAAAGGTAGAGAAAGGAACAGAGTTCCCATCGTCGGATGTGATGGCGATACATCCTGGCTTCGCTAATTCCATTGAGCAACAAGCGCCATGCTTCTTTATGTCAAATTTTGTTATATTACCGCAAAACGGGGTGGCTCGAGGGTCCTTTGACTGGGTGTTGCCGCTGATAAAGACCGAGACTCCCACTTCAGCACTATCACTTTCCTTCCAAGCCGTGGCAATGGCTTCTTTAGCAAACAGACCAAACTCAAGGGGGAGTAATTTAATACATGTGGCCATTGATCACTATGCCAAGGCTCTGAAGGTTGTCAACTTGGCTCTCCAAAACCCGGTGCAGCAGAAAACGGATCAGACCCTGGCTTCAATCATCTTGTTGGGCTTTTTCGAAACCATCACCCAAGAGAAGGCTAGTATCACAGCCTGGGGATCACATATCGACGGTGCTGTACAGATAGTGAAGATGAGGGGAAAGAAACAGCTGAGAACAAAAGTCGGGCTTGCTCTATTTCAGACCGTCCGAGGGCAGATGGTAAGCCTATACACACTACCCCCATATTTCTATCACTACTGATATCATACAAGCTTGTGAACTGCATGTCTTCCTCAAAAACACCTGCGTTAGGTGTCGACTGGTGGTTAGGAGATTCGACGAAAGACGAATCAAACTCTATGGTTTCCAAATTACTTCTGCAGGTTGCCGAACTGCGTGGAGAAGTAAATAGTGTTCTGATGACTCAACCTCGCTGCGCCAAGACATGCGAGATAATAACTAAGATGATGCAGCGGGCCTTAGAGCTCGAGCACGAATATCAGAGATGGGAAGGGACGCAAACTAAACAAACGGTGGCTTGGGTGGATAACGTCCCCGGAGGTGATCTAATGAAGGCCGATGTATGTCCCGGACGAGTCGATATGTACCCCGACATTTACATTGCCGCACAATGGAACCAGGCGCGCGTGTCACGAATTTTCATTGCCGCCATTGTGATTCGTTGCGCTGCATGGATATGCTATCCAGTTGATTATCGTACCACACCCGAATATGCGCACATGTCGAGAATGGGCCAGGAAATGATTAACGATATTATCGCATCCATACCTTTCCATTTTGGATGGCACTTGGACGAAGAAGGACGATTAAAACCCGCCGATGTTATGAATGGTACCGACGATTTGAACACTGTGAAGGCTTTAGGTGGGGTCTTTTCAATATGGCCGCTATTATCTGTAAGTTGCAGCGACTATACCACGGACTCACAGAGGATTTGGGTGAGGGGACGATTTAAGTATATTTCCGAAGTAATGGGACTCAACCAGGCAAAGGTTGTGAGTTGTGTAAGTACCAGTATCCTTGTCCTTCAAGACTTGCATAGGTTGGTAACTAATCTGTGCACGTGTAACTAGCTGCAACTTCGCTTGCCATCGATGATTGTCCGTCGCGATAACATGGGCCACGCCGCTGCCAATTCTGTCAACGCCAGGCCTCCTGGCCGTGTTGCTATCGTACCGGCTCTTCCAGACTCCATATCCACGCTCACTTCTCAACAGCGCGAGGCTATGAGACGAGAGGTGTTGGAGAGGGAAAAGAAAGGCATTTATGAAAAGGTATGTGGAAATCGCTTTATTGTTAACGTACTTGAGAAATCAAGTGCAAAGATGCGATTTCGTGCTGACTTTTTACACCAGGCTAGGGATGAGCAGGTTTCGTCGAATAGCGCAATGGTGAATGGTACATATAATAACGCCACGCCTAAAGAGTTGAGCTGGAAATTAAGTCCCATACAAGGTAGAAAGTATGCATGGTTGGAAGGATTGGGGTGGTGGGAGACGGGTTCGGCTTGATGGGATATTTTAAAATTTTAGGGAAGGAGTTGGTTGATCTTCCAGAAGTAGAACTTTCTTGGAATAGGGAAACGGGTTGGATTGTTTGGAATTGGCACGGCGTCTAATAAGCAGGACTTTGGATATAGGCACCTGGGAGGATAATAATTGAAAGTTTGTATACCATATCGGATTACCAGTAACGGTAAGAATCGAATATCGTTCAGGATGACAAAAAACATCGCTTTGAGTGTTTGTTGTAAAGCGAATTGCCAGCAAAAAACAGAGCAACTCATCAACCGTCTATGAGAGAAGACGACGCAAACCAAACAAATGTTAACCCCCGGTACTCTGATAAGAGTCAAAACCTAGACCCAGCCAGCAACATAACTGAGATGCGCGAAAAAGCAATCCAACTCCCCAACCCCATTTCCTGCCCAATTGCTTTGCGTATACGCCTAGCTAGCTGTAATGTAGATGACCTCCTTGAGGCAACTGTATGAAGAGAAGTCGAAGAGACAAAAACGTGCGACGAAACGGTTGTGGGTATGAAATAGAACTGGGCAATTATTTGTTTGAAGATGAGCGGGAAAATCTATCCATTGAAGTTGTGTCAGCTTGTTGACCTTGTAATATTTGAAGTTGAAGTCAAGCCAACGCCCATAAACCCCAACGGTATTCTAATATCTTGTACAAACAAGAGAAATGGGCTAAACTCACGGTTTCCTATGTCCAACTTTCTCCGCGCTACCATTTCCCGCTGGCTGTGGTCCCTCTCCCCATCCAAGCTTCGACTTGTATGCCGGCCATGTACTTAAATTCCAAGCCTTGACCAAAAGACCCTGCGTCTTGTCCACATAGCTCTCATTATTTATTTTCTTGACCCCAACTTTCATGCCATCTTTGGATATATTAATATTCTTGCGCTGCATGCGATCAGATGCTTCATGACTGATCTTTTGCGTCGTGAGATATATTTGATATCCGATGAAAGCGAATGCGCCGAGCACAATGAAGAGGATGAAGAGAGGAAGAATTTTGCTGTTTTGGAAATAGGACATGGTTAGTTTTTTTGATCTTCCTCAGATATATATATATATATTTTATTTTCACATTTTGGGCAAGCAGTATGGGAATCGCATCGTGGTGATTGTTGGTAGAGGAGATGTTGGAAAAATAACGAAACAAAGAAACATACCTTAATGCAGAGGGCGCTGGGCGGGGTGGTGGAGGGGCCTTTGATGATCCCCAAGCCATTATTTGTGCGTTGAGAGAGAAGGTTTATATTATGGGAATTTATGAGAGTTTTTCGTTTCCGTGGTTCGTGTGTGTGGAACAAATGGATCGATTAAAAAACACACTTTATTAATGAAGGAAGAGAGAATTTGTAGATATGAAAATGAATGTTTTTCTTTTCCACATAAACAAACGTTTTATTCTTACCGTACAGGTATGATTGGTATATCTTTATATACACCTAGTGATAAGATGAAATATTAAAATTAGGGGCTGTGTACTCGAGTATCTTTTTTGATTAGGATCTAGGAGGGTTTGAGGCTGAATTCAAATATATGAGAGTAGGATGATGTTGGGTTGTAGAATAGGTGGGTATTCTAGTCCTTCTTCTTCTTGTAAGGATTATGAACCTAGTTGATGGTTTGATATTTCTCACAGTTGGGGTCGATTTTCTATTTTAACAATTTGTAATTTTAGAGAGGAGACGCCACAATATATACATACGTATTCTTCTTGGGTACTTTAATATCAGTAACCGACTAAAAGTCTATAGTTTATACCGATGGTACGAGTAGAAACATGTAACGGAGTTGAAAAGGAAGGTCTAGTTTGCTGGTTAGTTTGCTGGTTAGTTTGCCGTTTAGTTAAGTGTCGATTACTCGTGAAAGCAACTTGTGGTAAAGTTGAAGCTTCTTCTTTCTTGAGGTTATTATTCTGTAAACGAGGATGCACATCCCAATGGTCAAATCTCACATATTTAAAGTATGAGGTGCGGGGACATAAATCTACCTACCAAGGTACATAGGATGATAGGCGGCTAATAAGTAGTAATAAGTATCTAATAAGTAATATCCTAATGTAAGTTGAGCTGTAAGGTCAATTCTACTAGGAATCTGGTAATACGGTACATACCTAGTACCCGTAGATACATGATCTACTACTCGTAGGTAGAATCATAAGATAGTGAAGTGAGTGCGACTACTTTAAGAGTTGTGCTGCAAGCTGCACTTTCATTATTATCAGGCTCGGTCCGGTTCAATTCGGCTCGGTTCGGGATGATAGATTATACTCTGTCCTGTATAATTTTTTATCCCACTGGTGGTGCACTGTACTGTATAATTTAGATAAGATATCAGTTACCAGTAGAGAGAAAGAGGCCTTTTATTACCATGTTCACCGTTATGTGCTGTGATGAATTGTTACAACCTTGAACCGTTTTCAAAATACCCATACAAATTACCCATAGCTCTTAGGGAATAGAATAAAAATATTCTTGTGTACCTAGCTAATGAATGTTATTTTATCATCTTATTAATTTGAATTCGGTATAACAGAATTTTCTTTGGGGGATTTGTATTTTAATTCGAAATTCTTCTTTTTGATAGGGAAAGGATAGGTACCAAGTCCAGTATCTCATTCGCAACGTGTTCCTTGAAGAAACCACCTACGCCCCTACGTCGACCATTCCATTTATTCAAGCTCGGGGAACAACTAAATATCTCGATTATTTACTCAACTCCCCCCCACAACCAATACAATCTCAAGCTCTTAAGGGCAACCACGCATTTTCATTGCGCAATTGCAATTTAGTCAAGAAATCCGTCATTGCTGCAAAAACTTGACCAACACTTTCAAGTATGGCAGCACCACAAGAGGGTTATCCAGGTCAAGGTTATCCACAACCCGACCCTTACGCACAAGAGCAGAGTCCAGCGCAACCCGGTTTTGGTCCGCCTGCAACTTCACCACCACCGCCTGCGGGACAGCCAGCAGCAGATGGCGGGAAGAAAAAGAAGAGGGGTTATGCGACACAAGCTTATGATTTTGGACAGGGTGCAAATTCGGCTCTAGGAGGACAAACACACGGTGCAGCTCAATTTCAACCGCCTCAAGCACCTGCATATGGAGGAGTCCCAGCTCAAGCAGATCCTAATGCCGCATATGGTGTGCCATACGGCGGTGCGGTAAATGTTAATGATCCTCGACAGCAGTTTTCCCCACAGCCTTATGGTGGCGGAGTGGGTGGTTATCAACCTCCAGATGCTGGCTACCCAGGCCCCGGTACGCCTGGTACTCCTGGAATCGCGGGCATCACACAAGGTATGGGTCAAATGGGTATGGGTGGACAACAACAGCCTATGGCTCAACCTCAACAGGCTCGCCCCGGAGCGCCAGTTGTGCTTAACCAGCTCTACCCTACTGATCTTCTAAACCAACCTTTCAATGTTGCGGAACTAGAATTACCGCCACCGCCTATCATCTTACCACCCAATGTATGTTCGGAAGCCCATTAATCTTTAACTTTGTGCTGATGTTTAAATAGTCGAGTGTTACACCTTCTCCAGAGGCCAACTGCCCATCAAAATTCATTCGATCAACATTAAATGCAGTCCCGACGACAAATTCTCTACTCAAAAAGTCGAAACTCCCATTCGCTTTGGTTATTCAACCATATACTTCACTACACGATGTCGACGACCCAGTTCCCGTCGTTCAAGATCAAGTCATTTCGCGTTGCAGAAGGTGCCGCTCATACATCAACCCTTATGTCTCGTTCTTAGACCACGGACACAGATGGAGGTGCAATATGTGCAATCTCACAAATGACGTCCCACAAGCTTTCGATTGGGACGCAGCTGCGCAGAAAAGCGTCGATAGATGGCAACGACCTGAGCTTAATCATGCCGTGGTAGAATTTGTCGCGCCCCAGGAATACATGGTTAGACCTCCACAACCACTGGTCTATCTCTTCTTGTTCGACGTCAGTTTTGCCTCTGTATCATGCGGCCTTCTAGCCACTAGCGCTAGAACCATACTGGATAGCTTGAACAGGATACCTAACGCCGATCGAAGAACAAGGGTTGGGTTTATGGCTGTAGATTCCGCCTTACATTACTTTTCGGTTCCAAAGGACTCTGATGAGGGTGGCGATACGAGCATGCTTGTTGTGAGCGATTTGGATGAGCCATTCCTCCCTGTTCCTCAAGAGCTATTGGTTCCACTGTCTGAGTGCAGATTGAATGTTGAGAAATTTCTCATGACCCTTCCTCAAATGTTCCAGACTAATCAGAACAGCGGATCGTGTATGGGATCTGCTCTCCGCGCTGGTCACAAGCTTATTTCGCCTCTTGGCGGCAAGATTGTGGTTCTCACTGCTTCATTACCAAATATCGGTTTCGGCAAATTGGAGATGAGAGAAGACAAAAAGTTATTAGGGACATCAAAGGAAAGTAGTTTGCTACAAACAGCAAACAGTTTCTACAAAAGCTTTGCTGTTGAATGTTCCAAGAACCAGGTTTCTATTGACATGTTCTTATTCTCATCTCAATACCAAGATGTTGCATCTCTCAGCAACCTTCCTAGGTATACTGGTGGTCAAACATACTTCTATCCTGGTTGGAATGCTGGTAGAAGTGAAGACGCTATCAAGTTTGCTACAGAGTTTAGCGATTTCCTTTCTGCCGAGATTGGTCTTGAGGCTGTGCTACGTGTTCGTGCTACTACAGGTCTTCGAATGAGTACTTTCTATGGTAACTTCTTCAACCGAAGTTCGGATCTTTGCGCATTTCCAGCTTTTCCTCGCGACCAGACCTATGTTGTCGAGGTAGCAATTGATGAGTCTTTGACGAAGAATTTTGTTTGTATGCAAGCCGCCGTCTTACATACTACCAGCAATGGTGAACGCCGCATTAGAGTTTTGACTTTATCGTTGCCTACGACTACCACCCTGGCTGATGTATATGCATCGGCTGACCAATGCGCAATCACAACGTTCTTCAGTCACAAGGCTGTTGAGAGAGCATTAAGTGGTGGCCTCGAACCGGCACGTGAGGCATTACAATCAAAACTCATCGAACTTCTCCAAACCTTCAAGAAAGAGCTTGCTGGTGGAAACATGGGAGGTGGTGGACTCCAATTTCCTGCAAACCTTCGCGGATTACCCGTTCTATTCTTGGGTCTTATCAAGAATGTTGGACTCCGAAAGTCGGCTCAAATCCCATCCGATCTTCGCTCTGCAGCTCTTTGCCAATTATCTACTCTACCGCTTCCACTTTTGATGCAATATATCTACCCACGCCTCTATTCCTTACACGACATGCCAGATAACGCTGGCATTCCTGACCCCGAGACAAATCAAATTGTTCTGCCACCGCCCCTCAATCTCTCCTCGGAACGTCTTGTGCCATTTGGTCTTTATCTGATCGATGATGGACAAACCCAATTCCTTTGGGTAGGAAGAGATGCCGTACCACAGCTTCTCTCCGATGTATTCGGCGTTCAAGATAGAACACAACTCAAGGTTGGAAAGAGCTCTTTGCCAGACCTCGACAACGATTTCAGCGAGCGTGTTCGCAACGTTTTCCATAAATGTCGTGATTATAGATCAAGGGGTGTTGGTAGCATCATAGTGCCTCATTTGTACGTGGTTAGAGAAGATGGCGAACCAAGTCTGAAATTATGGGCGCAGACTTTGTTGGTGGAGGATCGGGCGGATCAAGGAATGAGTTTCCAGCAATGGATGGGAACATTAAGAGAAAAGGTAACCTCTTAGATGGTGAAGGAGTAGAATACGGTGGTAGCGGGTGTGGACGTGATTGTGGGAGTCTTGGCATCAGAATTGCAGTAGAGCATTGATACTGACGTCTTCTGAATTACTTACAGGTTTTTCAATGATTGAAATGGAAATGGGGAATGATAAAAAATGAATTTCTTGTTTTCTTCTCTTCTTTTTTCTTGCAACAAACACACTTTACTTTTTGGCCAGAGAGGAAAGTATGTTGCGAATGATGCTCGTATGATGGTAATCTGATATAGATGGGAGGGGTGTCCTCCAATAAGCCTTATTTGATAAAAATAAGAAGTAATGAAATTAAAAGTTGTCAACGATGCTAATATATGCATGCAATGATTATCCTGATCTTGCGAACCTGTAAGGCAAGGAATTCAACTGTTTATACAGCTTTTTGGAATTATACTTCCTTTTAATTGATGTGAATGTAGTTTTGTTCTGTTAGGCTAGATTATATCACTTACTTCTACAAGATGATACAAGATTTCCAACCAAGTCTCAATTACACTGATGAAAATAAGGCTAATAACCAGATATAATTCTCGCGAGCAAAGCTGTGCCATTTAGCTGCCCCTCCTGCCCCACCACCAGGATTCCAATATATTGGCCTTAGACGGCCCGTGCACAAGGCTATCCCGAGGCTATGACCATAGTAAGTAAATAAATACAAAATCAATCCAACAGCTCGCAACATACGAGAACTACTTTCAGAAATCCTCAAGTTATCATGCGAATGCGAGGTTCATAATGTGAGAGTTCTGTCTGACGACATATTTTCTCTCCCTTTTAATTTCGATTACACGTCATCACAACGTTCTTCAGTCACAAGGCTGTTGAGAGAGCATTAAGTGGTGGCCTCGAACCGGCACGTGAGGCATTACAATCAAAACTCATCGAACTTCTCCAAACCTTCAAGAAAGAGCTTGCTGGTGGAAACATGGGAGGTGGTGGACTCCAATTTCCTGCAAACCTTCGCGGATTACCCGTTCTATTCTTGGGTCTTATCAAGAATGTTGGACTCCGAAAGTCGGCTCAAATCCCATCCGATCTTCGCTCTGCAGCTCTTTGCCAATTATCTACTCTACCGCTTCCACTTTTGATGCAATATATCTACCCACGCCTCTATTCCTTACACGACATGCCAGATAACGCTGGCATTCCTGACCCCGAGACAAATCAAATTGTTCTGCCACCGCCCCTCAATCTCTCCTCGGAACGTCTTGTGCCATTTGGTCTTTATCTGATCGATGATGGACAAACCCAATTCCTTTGGGTAGGAAGAGATGCCGTACCACAGCTTCTCTCCGATGTATTCGGCGTTCAAGATAGAACACAACTCAAGGTTGGAAAGAGCTCTTTGCCAGACCTCGACAA
>JWJB01000955.1:0-14810 GCA_000812895.1 Rutstroemia sydowiana | reverse complement strand
TGAAAACCTCACCAAAAGGGCATACCGAGTAGCAAAATTAGGAACAATCCAAAAATGCGTGTCGAGGCTCGGTAGTATCCTCGGTATCTCAATCCAGAGCCTTCACCCCTTTCCAAGTTGCGGTAGAAAGCTGATTGAATGTGGGTACACCAGATGAGAGGGACTAGGAAGATTTTCAGTATGAAGGAATGTGAGTCCGGGCTCCTTCTATCATCCAGTAGCACCCTGCAAATATAAGGGACTCGAAGTTCATTGGCGGTAAAAAATGTCTAACTTTCTCTTCCTCCACTGCCAATATATTCCTATGGAATCACTTTGAGGTATAGAAAGAGCTTTCTACTAGTACGGATCGCCTTAACTCAACCATATCAGGTTTTTGCATACTTAAATTCATAGTACCCCACGGTTCATCGGATTTACATTTCATTATTCATTTTAAACAAGTACGATGAACTCAACGATCTACTTACAAAGCATGCTTGTTAGCGGGCGTCTTTGGGAAGAGAGTATTCAAACAAAAGTAACTTTTATGCAATGGCTTCCTTATTATATTATCCCTCTCCTCATTATGGTGTATGAGATAAGAAGAATGATTGTGGTCTTTCTGAATCAACGTCCAGTGTGCCACCGAAGTTTTCCTCCCAACCACGTCAACTTATTGATGATACCATAGGAAAATGTGAAAATCGTTGGACCGCCAACTATCGTGGGAAACTGGCTCACCAGTATTCGTTATTGTTATGCAGGCGAGAATATTCATAAAAAGGCATATGCCGAGGTAAGATATTGATACACACTCATGTTTTCCCACACTGCTCGGATGCGAAGCTCACAGCTTGCCGTTAGGGTGGTGGCAAAACTTACGCTATTCCAACCAGACGTCGTTACCAGGTCTGTATCTCCTCTCGGAAACTAATAGAAGAGTTAAGTAATGTGTCGGTACATGAAGCATCTCTTCGAGGTGCTCTGTGGGAAGTGGGTCCACTCCCCAATATTTTACCCCCATTTCATCTACTTTCCATTGATGAAACAAAATTCTCATATTCAATTCAGCAATCATTCCTGGAGCAAACCGTGGATGGTTTGCAGATGGACATGGATAAACACGGCAGCATTTCCCAAAGGGTTTTTGGTCACCATGCGCCACTGCACCTTCCAAGTCTTCAACCACTTTTAAGAACGAGAATCAAGGAAGCAGTCGCTGCTGAAGTAACCAATCGAGGGACAGCAAAAGGTATTCATATCTCGAGATACTTTCACACTTTGTTGTATCTTATACTAATGTTCTAAAGAGTGGGCTCATGTTTCAGGGGCCTGGGCAATGAGTAGAGTTGTATCCAAGATCAACAACATTTTTATTGTGGGCGACGAATTAGGTATCAAAACATCTTCCACGTTCCCACTCGCTCCAGCTAACCTTGAGATAGCAAGTAGTGCAGACTTTTCTTCGAAAGTCATAACGTACCTGCATTTTGCGGCGGTATGTGAGGAAGTTCTGCAATCCACGCCTAGACTGTTGCGACCGTGCGTATCTAGGCTTCAGGAATAGTGATAAAAGCTGATCATTGTAAACATAGGTTGGTGGGATGGATTATCATGAAAGCGACCCGAGTGACACAAAATGTCAACGAGTACATAGTCCCATTGGTGGAAAAGAGGGTTCATTATACAACTGTTCATGAAGAATCTGAACATCCGGTGCGTGTATTCTTGAGACTCAGTGTGTATCACCAATTTGTCTCCGTATGCTTATATTTTTGATAGAAAGACTCTCTTCAATGGATCATCAATTCTCAACGCAAAAAGTCCAACATTGATATCGCAGTTGTTGCTCGGCATACATTATCTTATATTTTTGGTGGAGGATATCAGATGCCAATGGTACGCTGGGCAGTCTAAAACGGCTTCTTGAGATCATGGCTAACTAATTTTGGATGGATAGCTTTTGACGTTTTGCATATATAACTTATGCAAGCACCCAGAATACTTGGAGCCCTTGCGCGAAGAGATTTCTCGTTTGGATGGAACATCGAGCGACGATACGGAACTACCGCTACTAGATAGTTTCTTGAAAGAGACAACTCGAATGAATCCAATTACTATTTGTAAGTTTCTCTTCATTTTCAACAAAACTAAAGTGTCTAACTAGATTGTAGGTGGAATGCCGAGGAAGACAATGCGACCGGTCATATTATCTGATGGCACCCATATACCAATCAATAATTGGATCATGATAGCCCAGCAAGTCCAGATGAAAGATCCCCACATTTATAATGACCCTGAGAACTTCAATGGCTTTCGATTTGTCAAAGGAAACGAAGGAGAAGAAAGGAAATCCGAGTCTCGGTTTTCTCAGCCGACTTGGGATTACCCTTTGTGGGGATCTATAAAACATGGATGGTTAGTAATACCCTGCGACCCTCAGAAGTCAGAGGTATACAATATTTACTGACTGGTTCTTTAGCCCGGCGAGATTATATGTCTCCCAAGTAATGAAGTTGATTCTCGCAGAGTTCATTGACAAGTATGACTTCAAACTTGTAGATGAAAATGCACAAAGTTCGTTTGGTTGGAGAATGCTGAGGCTCCCCCATCCACGCCTAGCTTTTCTAATGAAGGAGCGTACTACTGAAGATTGATTTGTGCCGACCCAGGTCTGTTGCTAATTGTTGGGGCGGCATCATCGGCGGTGCTGTAGTGTGTGTGACGTGGGCTCGATAGGAGTCGTTCCCCTCTTTCGTATACCGCAGAACGATTTGAGAAAACGAGTCAAATGTTTCTCATATCTTTTTACGTTCCTTGCAATTTTCAAGATTTAGAAATAACAATTCAACATACCTGATAAAGATTGAGATTGTCAGTTCCAAATTGTCGATTCACTGATCTTCTGCGACCTATCTGGCAGAAGAGGTCTGTAGAAACATGAAGGAACTAATTTGCGAGATATGTGGCTTGTCCTACCTCACCCCTTTCGGATTATCGCCAATCAATTTTTTCTCTGTGAATTTACAGTGTCCTCAAAACTTCTATGCGACAACTTTCTCCGCCTCGTAACCACCTAAAATTATGATAGAAGAGAGCTCTACCCATCATTTTCATTTCTCTTCTTTATCAGTGATTCCGATCGAAGTAGCAACAATAATTACTCTGGCCGTAAAAGGTTACCCAGATCAAACCTCAAGCACTTTTTGGACGTCGGTCATGCGCGTTTACTCGAATATGGGCTCAATTAGTCCCACCCAATTGCAAGCAACTTATTCCGTATTGTCAAAATATAGCACCTTAGAAAGGAACTTATTCTCGTCGCTCGCTTCAAACTACACACATCAAATCCTGCCAGAAAATGTCTGTTCGCCAAATCGGAATCTGGCCGAGTTTGCGGAACATCTTAGCCAGTAGCGTTGAAGACCTTCTCAACTCTGCTCCTGACATCCTTTCGGCAGTTGGTTCACAACAGATTGTTTCCATGTTTGGGTCCTTCAGCATGATACCGGAAGCTGTATACGAGGACCTGATCATAATTCCGTAATGATCTTATGTGAGGATGGCAGGGGAATTGGTGACGTTTGGGCATTGGAAGAGTTCTTGTATGGTTATAATGAAGATGCCGGAGAATGAGAAGAAGGTGTCAGATCATCGTGAGTTTGTGGATAGTGCAGATGTGAAGCGTTTACGGGAGTTAGGTGGGATTTTGTAGAAGCTCGGTAAATTATAAGAAGGGCTTGATGAGTTTGATGATGTTTTGGGGAATATTTTGAGACTTGGGAAGACTTGGTTGATCCGTGTGGCCTGTGTTTGAGGATAATTGTTTCGGTGATCAAATGTACGGCGCCTTCAGTTCCATACTCCAGACAACTGCATGAGGATTTCCATTTGTTTTACCTTCAGTAGCTGTCTCATTTCCAAACCTCTGTATTCTGGCAAGTGGCTCGGTATGCTCTATCTTAATTATTTCGGGGTTTTTAACCTACTCTGCAAATTTCTCAATAAAGCAAGGCACCAAGTTTCGAAGAGGCCTGGTGGGCGTACAAAATCAACGAGATTTCCAGCTCTTTATAAATCTTCACTCAAAGAGTCTTTGCACCTTCCGATCCCCGTCTCTACTATGTCATTCAAGTGAACGTTATTGTCACTAAAATAAGCGCTGTAGACAATGGGCACATAGAATAATCGCCATGTCATTGGAGATTGTGAGATTACGACATCTCCGGGATAGTGAGACCAATCATCCTACTCCCTTCCCATGCCCCGCGAAGCTGGCAGATATTTCCAAACTGCGAGTTCCAACTGGGAATCATTTGAGCGAGAAATTAACCATTAAGTCCCCGATGTTAGGGACTCAAGGTTTCATATGCCTGACAATTTACCAACAAAAATGATATTGGGAGCGACGGGTACTGTACCTACTTCTCGTACCGAGCAGGTATCAAGATATGTCGTCGCGTCAATGATTAGAATATGTCAAAAGATACCCCAGGATGGAAATTTCACGCCTGTGTGTATAAATGATCTAGATACAGTAGGTATGTTGGATCGAAGAGTCTGGACTTACAACTTTGCGAGTGTCGTCTGACTCTGCTGGATGCTGCCTTCAGTTTACAATAGTTGAAAGACATCGTAGTAGCTTGTAGATTTATCAAAGTAACATAAACATAGATTGAATTATTAGCATAAGTTGATAGATTTTTATTGGAAGATTACATAGACAAAGATATCAGTGCGACACACTAGAAGAAAGGTATATGAGATCGAGACCAACACCCATATCATAAAAGTACTAAAGAAGTATGCAAGAGGTAGACACGACGGCTAGGTCTATCAGAAATCTCGCCCTTGATGTACGAACAAGTTTCCGTACAATAGTAAATATTCCGCCAGTGTTGAATGAGCGCCCAAAAAATACGATATTTCTCGTGCATCACACTAGAACCTGATGGGTAGATAATCTGGGGAAATTTGTACTAAAATTCCGATTGTTTCGCGCCACCGTTTTTAGTACTCCACGACTCAATTGGCGGCAACTAGCATTGCTTAAATTTCAATAGAACCAACTACTCCGCCTTAAAATTCCATGCTCTCGGAACCCACTAAGCCCACCATCTTTTAGATCCCGTCCCAGGGGGTGAAATAAGGTCAAAATTGAAAGATATCGGTTTCCTAATCCTACCAAATAGTTCTTCTCCGCATTTCAAGCGATTTATCGAGGAACTAGAGGCTGAGAACTTATTCAACCTTAATTTCAGCGTCTACGTGATTCAGGAACCAAAGCAACGGAATGCATATGGAAAATTCTCGTGAAGTGAAACAATTGGTACTACAATTGTATATTGCGATACCCGCACGGTCGGGATCGAGCTGACCAACTGTTCATTCATCTTTTTATTGGTATAATCAACCCGAACAAACCCGATCGGAATAACTTGCGGTATACAGAGAGCAAGCCAGCTTACTCTCACGGCAGGATCCCAATTCCGTGATATACTGATTAAAATGTTGGCAGTGAAGGCCAGCAAAGAGTAATCAACGAGTATCAAAACAGAAGGTTATCTTAGCGTTGCACCAATCCCTAGTAGTGATTGATACAGAAATACTAAAAACGCCATTCTATACTAACAAAATCCTAAATGAATTCCACTATCGAACTTTATCATCCAGCTAAGACTACCTGCGCACCAGTCCCTGAACTTCCTTCATGGTCATCCTCATGATACAGCGCCTTGCCATTACTCTTTACATCAATAACTTGATCAATTGGGAATGGCTACTTCTCAGTTAGTGTTGTTACTGTCAAATAACCCACTTGTAAATTATCCCTGTGGATAATGTTGTAGAACTTGGGTCTCGACTGTTTTCTACGGAAGAGCTATTCTCCTGCAAGCCTTGACACTTTTCGTAGTTATAAATTTGCATATAGATCTACACATAATATGTAAATATGTTGTAATACTGACAGCCAGCCTTGTGGTTGGACCCTTTTTTCATTGAACTAACTTATAATAGTCAAGATTGGTAGCTGAATTGGTTAAGAAAGCTTGTTTATATTAAGCTCAGCTGGTAAGAAGGCTTGAGTAACTTAAGCTCAGCTTGGAATACCTTAGTGTGACAACGTGTGATTAAGTTAGTCGATATCATGAGCTAAGTACAGTAGTCTATCTTATTAGGAAAGGTTGAGGCGATCAAATATGATAAGATAATACCAAAATATGGAGTTCCCCGTCTTTGGCTAGCTTAGCCGGAAAACCCCACGAGCTTCTTGACAAAGTATATCCGTAAATTCTACTTTTAGGCAATGGGAGTCCAGGCGCAGGTCGTTTGAACCCACAGTAATGGGACGGGAAATCATACTTGTTAACTGTTCGCGAACCACACCTGCTAACTGTTGGTGGTGGTAGGTGGGCGAAGTAAGCGCATACTATGAATAGTTGAAAAGTTACTAAAATTCTATCTGAAGTCAGCAGGAACACTAAATATACCATACATGTAAGAAATTGGGACATTAAAATATCATGAGCACTTGCCCTAGTAGATCGTATCTAGTTATTTCAGAAATCTTAAATTAGCTCGAATATCTTGGGAAGATGATTGCTTTCCAGACCTGCCCTTCATTTCTGTATCTCACAAATGCTCACCTCATTTTGTTATATTAACAAAGATATCCACCTCCCACAGATATCCACTTTCGACGGGCCTTTTCTTTTCACTGTTCATAGAGACACTCTTTCGTTCCCGGTCTGCTTATAATAAAAATATATACGCAATGTACGCAATCATTTTGCTATCAGCTCCTATAATCATAGGTCTGTTATTCATTTCTATCATCCAGTCGATGAAGAAGACGACACGACTCAAACAAGCCGGTCTAGAATTTCCCGGACCTTTCGTGCTGCCTTACATTGGTCGAGTTCATGATTTACCAATAGATCATATGTGGTTAAAGTTCAAAGAATGGGCAGACACTTATGGACCAATTTACAAAACCAAAATGCTGGGGGACACTTTCCTCATTATCTCGGATGAGAGGATAGCTGAGGATCTTCTGGTAAAGAGAGCAAGAATTTATTCGGATCGACCGCAAATAAGATCTCTGCTTGATCCGAAAAGTCTTCATGGTTCAATGGAATATCTACCTCTCATGGGAAGAAACAGTAAGTTGACTCTTGAAAACCACGTGCGACAATCTTACTAATCTCATGATCTGCAGAATATTGGAGTCGACAAAGGCGCTTCACTCACTCAAATCTAACGGATGCAACCAGAAACCAGTACTATGGAATCATGGATTTCGAAGTAAAGAGATGGCTCTATGAACTTGTTAAGGAACCCGACAATTACTCCCATTCTTTGGAAGACATGGCATCCAAGATCATGTGTTCCCTAACTTGGGATGATACATCTTTCAGTACCGAGTACACTCAAAGTGCGTGGGAATTACTTACTCAAATGTCTCCAGCTGGTCCAATCACCAATGTCCTGACACCATTATGGGATCTCCCACTCTGGATGAATCCATGGAAACGAGCCGAGCATCAAAGACATGACAAACAAGCTGCACTCTGGATGCATCTATTCCAAAAGACTCGAGCGCAAGATCAGATGGGGGAAGCGCGTCATAGTTTTACAAGAACATATCTCCGGAATACGAAAGCTTCGAATTTGTCAGGTGATAAAGAAGCTTCGTGTGCGATTGGTATGATGGCTCTCGTTGGGATATTTACTGTTGCTGGTCCTCTTCATTATTTTCTAGCCTGCATGGCTCTTCATCCACAATGGCTGAAGAGGTGTCAAGAGGAAATTGATAGCAATTGCAACGGCCGCATTCCAACTCTTGATGATTACCCGAATTTGCCAGTATTGAGAGCATGTATCTTGGAAACACTACGATGGAAACCAAATGTGCCAACTGGTAAGTTTATTCAAGGACTCCAAGAATACGGAAAATAACAAAACCTCAGGCGTTGCGCATGAAGTTGAAGAGGATGATTATTACAATGGATGTTTCATTGAAAAGGGGACCCGAATTTTACCACTCGACTGGTAAGACAATCCTGCACATCATGTTTTGATACTTCGACTGATCATCTCACAGGGCATTCATGCGCAATCCAGTCAAGTATCCAGATCCAGATAGCTATCACCCAGAACGATATTTAGAACCGAACTGGCCAACCTACCGCGAACCATTAACCATGTACCCCACAATCAAAGGGATCTCATCTTTCGGTTATGGTCAACGAGCTTGTCTTGGTCAAAACATCACGCAAGATGAACTTCTACTCGCATGTGGAGGTTTATGCTGGGCTTTCGATATGAAGAAGAAGGTCGATCCTAGCAGCGGTTTGGAAATTGACATTGATATTAATAAATCGAATTCTTTACTGATTATCAAACCCGACCCATTCCAGATAGATTTCGTACCTAGGAATGCTGGTAGGAGGAGGGAGATAATAGAGCAATGGGAAACGGTGGAAAAGAAAGATAGGGAAGACCGGGTGAAGTTTTTAGCAACGGCACGCGCTGAAGCGGAAATTAGGTAGAATGTGTCTATGTTTTGAAGAAGAACTTAGCAGCTGTGTACAACATCTATGAATAATCTTATATAATAATTAATACACTCATAAATCCATATCTTCTTCAGTCGTGTGCTTTGGGGAATGGGGGATTTGCAGTGATAATTCAGAACTTCATGATTCAATGGTCGAACATCGTCTCACCCCGAAGCGTAAATACAGGAATCATTCAAAGTTACTTAGATGAACCTCTAGGACCAGATGAGCTAGAGGTCTTGGGACGAACGACTCAGGATGCACACTACAACCTGAAGAGATTGAGCTAATAGGTAGGTTTGATCGACAAGACTGGCACTACTGGAAGCAACCGCTTTCGTAACGTTAGAAATTTAAGGCTTAGTGCATCTCATTTGTCGCATTCTATATTCATTGTTGCCGCATTTCGCAATACTGTACACTTACCTCGATAATGTGGATTTTGTCGCTTTTAATATTAGTGATAAGGGGTTGTAGATTTTTTGATAAAAAGTGATCGTAGGTCTTTTTGATTTGTTGGTCAATTTTGATTTCGTGGTCAATTTTGATTTTGTGGGCAATTTTTGAAGCGTGGACAATTTTTAAAAGGTGGACAATTTCTAAAAGGTGGGCAATTTTCGTGGACAATTTTCGTGGACAATTTTTTAACTGTGGACAATTTTTGACCTCTTTTGAGATATGCAACAAAAGCACGTGATTTTATAGTTTAACCGATATTTCACCGATAGCAGGTAAAAGACTTGGGTTTTATTCACAACCTCTTCTACGTTGGCAGCCTTCCTTTAGCGGTTTCAATTGGTGGATGATATTACCTGTATAAGTAGCCCATTCTGGTATATAACGGCGATTTCAAAATTCAATAAGGATACGTCGACCCATTTGTGTTTCTCGGAGAAAGACGATCCAATTGATTCTCCCACTTCTTTTGATCCGAACAACTTAATAGTAGGCCACATTCGGTGATTGGAAAGTACAAGATAGATTAGAGGATGTCAGTACCTTGACATATGTACACATTAATATCTTGAAGTTGGTGAATGACATGCGATCTACTCGTTGGGCATCGGTTGGTGAATGAAATGACATTGACGGCGCAATCTACTCGTTGGGCATCAGTTGGTTGGGTATTGGAACTATGATTGTAATTTTTAGAAACTACTTTCCTGATTACCGTATTATGAGAGGTATGAGTGAATGGAGATAAAGAACGAGAACTTGAGAGTTGTAATCAATATGGTAGATGAGATTTTGGTCTTAACCCATACGAAAGCACAGCTGGTTAAGGTTATATACTACTCAACTGAAACAAAATGTTTTCATTCATAAGATTGAGGCAGGCTAGGATGGGAGATTGAAAACGCTGGCTCAGTTTTGGTGACTTCAAGTTATTATAGTTAAAATCCATTGGTAGGGCATGGTGATATAGCCCCCTGGTATACGACTTCGATTATGTGAATCTAAACTTCGTAGTCGGATCATTTCTTACACATTCTCAGAAGCAAGTATGAAGGATGCATGTATAGATCTTGCTTCCCAGTGCGATGGATAACACGGAAGCCACCTCGCAGATTAGGAATCAACTATTTGAAGAGGGAATCCAGTAATATTTTCAGATGATAGAAGAAATTGAATATCTCGTTGAATTGGAGGGGTGTGCAAATAATAGGTGATGAGGTCAAAGAGAGAGATCTGCCATATCTGAAATTGGAGGGGTTATTGTTGTTATCGTCTGAAAATTGATATTGATAAGAATTCTTGCTTGAATTGGATTCGGAGCATATTCCCCGGGTTTTCAGGTTTAATTGACGTAATTTCTTGTTTTCAAATGACGGCGACGTAGATTTTTATCTTTTTTTGCTTAGAAATCACTAGCGCGTCTGAGCAAGATATATACCTCCCACCTCTCTTTCTCTTCTTGATTCTCTGGCATGGTTATCTAAATGTCCACAACAAAATTCTTTTCTAACAATTACTTTTGACATCAATTCCTTTTCAATCTTTAATTTGATGTCGAAGTATTCATTTAAACCTCTCAAATCAACGGTCGCTCCTCAAGATACTTCAATTTGACAAGCGGTACTTCGCAAGTCTAGTCACCTTCAAGTCCAGTATCTCCGCACTCTCTTTCTTGAGATTTATTTCTTGGGTTTGTTTTTTTCTTTCAATCTTGCGCAGCGAAGCCTTTGCTAGGTACTAACGTCTTTCAGACGACCACTTCTCGCAAGGAACTCACGATGAAAACAACAAAGTACGAAGGAGGCCGACTCCTCAAACACGTCAATCTTCGTGCTTTGACAACCAAGTTCCAGTCATGCGAATTCTAGAATTTTTCGGAGCTCTTCATTGAGTTTCTGAGCTTTCTAGTTCTACTAGCTACCTAAATTGGCTCAGTTGAGTCGATTTTATTATCACTTCTTTCGGTATGTTTCAATTTTGAACTTCCCCCCATATGTGCGGATTCACACTGCGATACTTTAATGTTTTTTGAGCTCTCAATTGACTTTCAACTGCTAGTTACAAAAACTTATCCAGCGCGCGCCCGGTCGTTCTGGTTACAAATTAACATCGTTTGATATTTCCAGGCTCATCACCTGCATTTATCCAAACTTTTGAGTGAATTCCACCAGACCTTCTTGGTTCGCTTGGGACAACTCTCTAATTATCTGGGCCTGAAAACCCGGAAGAATTCACACCTTTTGAGCCACGTCGGGACGACCTACTTAGTTCTTTCGACGACACTCTGATTATTCGGGCTTCGCGGTCGGGAGATATTCAACTTTTTATGGAAACAAATACACATCCTCACGATACAAATACACACCCCCAAATCCCACAAGATCTAACATTCGGCGGCAGTTGACGCTCGAAAACATACAAATACACAAATCATGGAGTAAATATTACGGTACACAACATCAAGAGATCGGTCTTGACTAATTGTTATCTTGGGGACAGCTCATTCCAAAGATACCACCTATCTGAGATGTATGTCAACACAAAAATGGAGGTAAGTTTGATGAAACACCCGCTGATAATATTTGCGACAAGCTCTAACTTATTTCTGCAGTTCGACAGAGCTTCCATGCTCAAACCCTACCTCACCTCACTTCGATCCTCATTTAGGATTCGAGATTTGTTGGAGGGCAGCGCTTCCTTGACAGACATTTCGAACAATTACCTCCATCATATATTTTGGTCCAGGAAATATTCTTTGCACCAGTTTTTTACACAACACAACGCTGCATTAGCTACCTAGCTATTGCAATCCAACAACAACACCCAACCTACCTCTGGCGATTAAGTCAGTCGTAATTAATTCACAACGTAACAACAACATTGATGTATCTCTGGCAAATGATCTTTCAGCAACGCGCTGAAAGTGCGATATTTCAATGCCAAAGCCAGCTTCTCGGTAACAAATACACCTCGCGAAGCAAATACCCACCCCAGCTCCGGCTCAATATGAACAAGTGGTTCTCGATGACTCTTCTATCACCACTATTCATTGGCAACATCCGCCGACATCTCAACACATTCAAACACCAGTCCGGAGATTTCTGGACTCGGTCTAGGGATACAAGCTTGTAGCCCTCTATTTTACACAACGAATAACCACACACCTCCCAAGATTCGAAAACAACTAACACACCGCGGCGCTCATGGTGTAGTTACCCTCAACAGTTCAAGTGACCAACTCACTTGGCTCCAACTCAATCCCCATTCAGAGTTTCATGTATCATGCAACTCTAAATTTTTCTTTTCTGGCAAGAAATCAAATACACACTCCCGCGATACAAATACACCACCCCACTCGGCAGAAATAGCTGACGAGAGTTTTTCAATTTTCTTCGCATATACGTTCTTCGCATATACGTTCTTAGCAGATACGATTTACACATCCCCGCGAAACAAATACACACCCCCTTGTGGAGCAGCGGCAGCTCTTCGCAGATCGGGCATGGTAATAATCATGCCTAGTTTCAACCATCCAGTTATTCACCAGTTACACCATCCCGCGATACGAACACACATCCCCGTTATGGACAACATCTGTTGTTCGCACATGGGTCCTGGCTATCGTCAGGACCCTTTTTTCAAATCAAAAACGAATACACCTCCTCGGTACTCGGACCAGCAATAGCTGGCTGTTATTCAGAATTTCGAATAGCTCTTGACAACAGTCATAGCGCAAATCAATCACAAATCTACCTCCTTTGTTCAGCAACGGCACTGGTAATAATCAGGCCGAGATCCATCACAAAATTGTTCAACGAATACACCATCCCACGATACAAATATACACCCCCGGTTTCGAGCGGCGGCAGTTACTGTCGTTCGCACATGGCTTCCAACAAGAGTCGGGGCCATCAAACAAAACTTCAAATTGGAAGCCGATCGAGCTTCTACAACTAATGCATCACCCCTGCGTCAATCAAGAACGCAAGCATGCAACCAACAGGCGACGGCAGTCAAATGTCTAATTCTAATTCAATACAACAAATACACAACCCCTCGAAGCAAATACACATCCCCGTTTTCGAGCAGCGACATTGGCAGCTGCTCACATCTTGTCTCTGGCAAGAGTTCCGGTCAATTCATTTTTTTCGAATCAGAAGTGTTACCCAGTATGAGCACACCATATCACATTATTAGCTTAGATTAGCTTAGCGTGCCCTAGCCTAAACCTTAGCTAGGTATATTACCCACACAGATGACAACGAATTTGGCGGAGGAGAGGAAATCGGATTTGGAGGGAGGCGGAGGATATGGTCGTGGAATTAAAATTGTGACGAAGAAGGGTCAGTATCTCATTGACAATGCCAAATCAAACATAAACTAACGACACATAGTCAGTCACATGAAGTCCGAGTGCCCCAACCCACCAGTTCCTCGTGAATTCACGGGAACGGTGAGGCCACCGTCCTGCTGTCTAGATGAACTAACAAGGCGGAGGAGGCGGCCAGGGTGGATGTTATAATTGTGGCGAAGAAGGATCAATATCTCATTGACAATGCCAAATCAAACACAAACTAACGACACATAATCGCATGAAGTCCGAATGCCCCAACCCACAAGTTCCTCGTGAATTCACGGGAACATGTCGCACATGTAACGAGGAAGGCGTTCTGCGAATTGCCCACAAATCCCACCCAAATTGTGCAACAATTGCAAGGAGGAAGGTATGTATTATCACCATACAACTACTTTATTTATAACTGACCGGATACATTATAGGCCATTCGATTCTTGAAAGCAGTAACCCGAGAAAGATCGATTATTCTGATATCCCAGAAGTTTCCGCAAATGTTGCATGGGAATCCCTCGTCAAGTGTTGCCCAGTATAAGTACACCATATCACATAATTAGCTTAGATTAGCTTATATTAGCTTAGCTAGGTATATTACCCACACATGGGTAACCTCAATTCTACACCTTTATTTACAATCAGCATCAAGAAGCTTATCAAACTCGCGACTAACATTGCGATTCCGGTCAAAATCAACCAATACACCTCCCCTGATACAAATACACACCCCCATCGAACAATCAGCCAGTGACGGCAGTTACAGCAAAAACCTCAAAAATCAAAACTCAAACGAGAACAACAATACAACAAAACTTCCTAATTCAAAACTGAAGGACGCTTCAAACCAATGGGACGTCAAAAGCAACCGGTACCCCTCCCTCTTCAGACTTTCCTGGCGAACGGCATTCTCCTCCCGAATGGCCTATACTACACGCTGCCACCTGAAGCTTTGTGCGGTAGATATGGTGGGGGCATTCAGTTGGACGTTGGGGCATTCAGTTGGACGTTGGGGCCTCTGCGAGAGGTTAAGGTTGTTTCCACCCCAAGGTCTCTAATCATTCGTTTTATCTCATAAAACTGAACAGCGGTACAACACTGTTATCCTGAGGGAAACTTCGGTAGGAACCGGCTACTAGCATTGATTCCTACCCCATCTCTGGGTGGTTCGAATTACCCTCGTAACTAAGTTACGATTCTAATCCTAATCCTAATCACAAACAACCATACACCACCCCGAAAACAAATACACACCCCCTCCCCAAGCTTTCGTTGCAATCATTTGAGTATCTGCTACTACCACCAAGATCTGCACTAGATGCCGTTCTACCCGGGCTTACGCCCAAGGCTTCGTCACTGACCTCCACGCCTGCCTACTCGTCAGGGCATCGTTTCTCCCCTTACTCCGAGGTATCGGTAATATGCTTATCCGCCATCAATTTTCAGGCCTAGTTCATTCCGCA
>JWJB01000950.1:0-15987 GCA_000812895.1 Rutstroemia sydowiana | reverse complement strand
AATTAGAAAGCGTTTTCATACACACATTCTAATTGGTTAATGTATTAAAGGCCTTTGCGCAGAATGCGCATGTCGCCAAATACCATGAAAAAGGAAGTCATGATTGGCCTTCAAGTACCTTAGCTCTTCATAAGTTCAATCAGATACGCCATGTTAGTTTGTTTAAACATACAGCGATCTCGCCAAGAAACTGGTTCTAGGTTGCATTGAATTTGTACGACGGGAATGATCTAGAACCGGAGAAATTGAATGAAGAATTGGTATTAACATGAGATTCTCTATCTATTGCATAAGATTTCAGCATTTCAGAACCAAAATCGCCTGGTGTTGGGAATATCGATATTACTGTTCGTAATACCTTCTGCTCGTATCATATGGGATTACCCAGCCACTGGTGTAGCAGAACATGAAATTGTGTCGTTTTTGACTGATTGTGTTTCGCTGTCGCATAATCAATCCTACTCATTTCGATCCTTTCCACATTTCCAATTCCGACGAATTCATTCGTTCTGCATGATTTGAAGAACAACGTGAATACCGGTACCATAGGATTCTTGTACGGAGCCATTAAGGCGTGGTACTGTAGCGCGCCACACTTGATTACCCACTTGACATCTCAATCATTCAAACTCTTGTAGATGATTTTGTGTGTAGCAACCCAATCCGACAATTATTGGTTTAACGCAGAGATATTGATGCAAGGAACGAAGAGATACTATTTGAACGAGAAGACGATTGCGATATATTCTCTCCACCAACATTTTCAATCGCGACCATCCGCTGATGTAGTAGCAATTCAACCCGACTGAGACCTGCACGAACGTAGTACTTATTCTTATGCAAGACATCTCGAGTCTTAATTCAAATCGCAAATCTCCATACCTTCTCCACTTACCCCGCGATTGATCCGGGTCCGCTCGGTCCCTTATCACCACCATGCTCCTCGAAAAGCTGCGCTCATTCTCCCATCCCAAATCCTTCAAATCAACCAACTCGAACGACAAAATTAAGAACCAAGATAATTCAGATACACAAACAAATCCCATCGCACCAAACCCCGAAAGCTCTAACAACAATCCACTCTCACCCACCACCACCAACTCCACCAAAAGCTTTACCTCACTATTCCGTTCCACCCCCAAGCTATCAATGCGCGCACGAACGACCGAAATCGAAATCGAAAGACATGAGAAACAAGATGTGGATGAGGAGCACGAAAAAGAAAATCGAGACTTCGAAGAATATCTTGAGAAGTGTAGGAAAGTGGAAGAGGAACAGGAGAACAAGAGGAAAAAGATGATAGAGATGGAGAGGAGGAGAAAGGCAGTTAGTTTGAGTCCTTGGGCGGGGAGAATGTGATATTGATGATGGAAATGGTGATACTCGAGTTATGATTCATGGGATGGGGTTGAGCGTTGTTTTATCGGGGATTTGAAATTTTGGAGGGGATAGGTGGATGTTATCATGATGAGAACCACGAATTTCATTTTTGATGTCTTTGCGTATTCAGCCAGCGACTTTTTGAGTTTCCAGCGATACCCATCTTCATTTCCAGCTTGATTTTCTTCAGGACTTCAGTAGTAGGTATAAGACTGGTGTCGATAATCTTATCGCAGATGGTCTTGTTGCGAATTTTGGCAGCAGCGTTTCATCTGATTTTACGAAGTATCAAGCGGAGCAATATTGATCTTTGCACGTATTTAAGGAATATCAGAAATCATCAAGGTAAACTTCAATTCAGGCATAATTGTGAAGTTGCAAACCACATGAAGTGGGCGCTTATCATTTATTCTAATTCTCATTCATCACGATGGCGAATTTACAGCGTATATTGCGTGCTTTTCTCTCTGCAATTACGCTGATTAGCTTGGCTGGCGGGGCCCAAACTTGCCTCATGAGAGGGAATGGAGGGGTACGAATTTTTGATCAACAGAATGGCGAGGCTTTCGATGTACCATAGAGCTTTCGAATTAAGGAAACAAATGCAATCAAGTCATGTTTAAATTTTTTAAATGACTTCCCTTCCTCCCTTATTTGATGAATCTTTCATGTCCTGGTGATGTTTTTGTTTGCCAGAGAAGCTCGGCCAGGTGCGAGGATAGCGAAAATATGTTATATACGCACCTACATATTTCGACACGTTACCTAAGCTCACACCTTTCACTCACTTACAACACACCTCCTTTTTGTCTTGCTGTCCTGGCTTTCCCTGCTTGCTTTCACCACCCCAGATCCGTAAATCTCGTTAATATTTTAAGTTACTTTGTGATTTCATTTCTCAAAGAACAGTACTTCTAGCATCAACTGTAGAACTGTAAATTACCGCGTTACTCACAGGTACTGGTACTTCACTTCTTGTACCGTTCCCACTTCACAATTTATATAATACTACTGTACCAACCTCGCAACACTTCAATCCCCGCCTCGCCCTCACCTCATTACACCCTTCACTATTTCCTTACCCCGCATTCTAGATTTCATTTTACCTCCACCCAACTTCCGGTGACCCCACCTCCCAACACGAACTTCATCTCAAGGTTCACCCGGTGACCCCACATTACATTCTTGGATTCTTTGCAAGTAATTTCTCAGCTCTCACAACCAACCTTCTTATTATGTTCCTAGACTGCTGGTGTTACATTACCTTATAACCAAAGCAACGCAACACCAGTAAGGAGTATATGTATCTATGGGCATCGGAATCTGTACTTTGAGTTATCTGAGAAAAAATGAAGTTGGAGATGTATTCAACATACTACGATAAAGGGCATAAGATAACTTAGGGAAATGTAAGATATCGTAAATTTGTGATCTGAGATGGTTTTGATATGTAATGCTATAGGATAAGAATGAAGCGACTAAACATCTTGTTTTATTTCAATTTGTTTACTATTTGAAGTTCTCTTGCGGAGAGTGATATGCATGAAATGAGTGTATTTGACCGGAGAAGAAAAAAGGTCACCGGGAGGGACGGCATTGAAAGGAATGGAAAGAACAGCTCACCGGGAGGAGGAATTCAAAAAGCAATAAGGCTCACCGGGAGGAATTCAAAAAGCAAGAAGGCTCACCGGAAGAAGAGAGAAAAGAAGAGAGAGGCTCACCTCACCGGGAGAGATGCCAAGGATGTTTGAGAACCGGAGAGGGGTGGAGAAGGAGGGACTGGTAGAAGGTAGATCGGAATGATTGATGATTGAGGATTGAGTATGAGATATGACACAATGGAATATATATTTGGAACCGTACAAAACTTGGATCATGGTGACTGGGATTGATTGGTTTGGAAAATTGATGGGATAGGAAAGCTGCTGATGATTAGGATAACATGAAGCTGAAAAGTATCATGATTTTTTATTGCTATATTCTTGATCTACCTGGAAGTTTGAACTCATCACCATTTACCCTCACCCCCCTCTCAACCTGGTATTGCCTAAAACCCCTTAACCACTCCTCCAAACCTCGGCACCACCCTCCTAAACTCCTCAGGTCTCTCCCTCGCCCCCTCCTTCCAATACTCATATTCCATCCACACATTCTCGGGCATCTGTTCCTCCGTAGCCATCAACCAATTTCCCAACTCTGGCGCCAAAGGCACCACTCCAGTTTCCAACACATATTGATCCCATACTTCCATCAACTCTTTCAATTTCTCCGGTTCTTGCTCTGCCAAATCATGTATTTCCCCAGGATCAGTGCTCAGATTATATAATTGCCATTTTTCCGTTCCTTTCGGTTTCGGTATGAAAACGCTCTTCCAAGATCCCTTCCGTACCGCTGCTCGTCCGCATGTTTCCCATCCGTTGATGAAGTCTTCGGGGTGGATACGCGGCGATGTACCGTTGATAAATGGCATCATGGATATTCCTCTCATCGGAACCACTTCTCGACCTTGATACGTAGGAGCAGGATGTTTCACACCTGCCATATCTAAAATACTGGGCGCCAAATCCATCAACGTCGCAAATTGATGCGTGATAGCATCCTTCTCCACATTCCCTACCCCGTCTGGAAATTTCGCCAAAAAGGGAATTCGTACTCCACCTTCTGTCGTATAGGCTTTATATAATCGACTAGGAGCCGTGGCAGCTTGTGCCCATCGTGGTCCGTACCAGATAAAACTATTCCCATTCCCCAAATTCTCGATACTATTGTCGTAGTATTTTTGGAGATGTTGAATCATGCCACCCTGTACCATGGGATATGCTTCATACGCAGCTCCTTCCGCTCCATTGTCCGACATGAAACACACGAAGGTGTTGTCTAGCTCGCCGGTAGATTCGAGATAATCAACTACTTTACCGACGTTATAATCAATGCATTCGACCATCGCGGCGAACACCTCCATCGCTTTGCAGGACTTGGCTTTTTCTTCTGCGGTCAGCTCTTTCCATTCTTTGACTTCGTCGGCGATGACAGGATGCGGTTCAACATCCGGTGATATCATTCCTAAGTCTTTCAGTCGTTGTAATCGCTTCTCGCGTAGGACGTCAGGCCCTTCGTCATATACACCTTTATACTTGGCCACGAATTCAGGCGGTGCTTGGAGTGGCCAGTGAGGCGCGGTGAAAGGTAAGTATCCGAGAAATGGTCGATCGTCTTGGGTCTCCTTGCGAGCTTTCAGATAATCTAGCATCTTATCTCCGTACCCATTGCTCGAATACCAATCATCAGGTAACTTCTTCACATATTCCCCATCTTCGCTATGCAAGGCGATAAAACTCATCGTCATAAAACCCGGTATCTCATCTGGCTTTTGCAGCTGTGGCTCATATGCATAGTGATTACTACACGCGGGGAGATGAGCGAAACTTCGCTCGAACCCACGGGCTTTGGGGCTTCTATCGGGTGTCAGGCCCAAATGCCATTTTCCAGACATCTATATTGGTGTCACGTTAGTATACAATACGGACAAAGTGGGACATGTGGGGGAAACGGAGTGTTTCAAGAATACCATCGTCAAATACCCCGCATCCCTCAACATTTCAGGCAGCGTCACAACCCTCTCATTCAAATAGCCCTCATATCCAGGCATCCCTCTCTGAGGTGCAGTCGACATCTTACCACTGGGATCATTTTGCCCAGAAATATTCGTCCACTCAATCAGGTTCCCCAGACCGGCAATGTGGTGATCAGTGCCGGTCATGATCATGGCTCGTGAGGGCGAACATGCCGCGGCGGCGTGGAAATCCGTAAAGCGTATTCCGGCTTTGGCAATCTTGGCAATGTTGGGGGTGTTGATTTCGCCGCCGAAGCACGAGAGGTCAGAAAAGCCAAGATCATCTGCTACGATGACAAGGAAATTGGGACGTTTGGGGGGTGGTGTGGCCATTTTTGGGGTCGGAGCCGCGTGCCCTTTTATATTTGGTTTGATGTTGATTGCCTTGCCTGCTGATGTCCTATCTCGGTTTGATTGATTCGAGAAGGGAAGATAAAAGGACAGGAGATTGATAATGAAAGCCGTGTATGAAAAGGAAATTGAATGAAATAGAGAATAATGATGCTTTTCAACCTACAACTTAATAACTTACAAGTCACAATTCACATTCCACAACTGCAATCTAGCATCACCACTCCACTTTAAGTAGTCGTAAGAGTGTGGAGTTGATGCTCTGGCTTGTCGGGGTGATTGGTGGTGGATTGATGTCGTGATCAAACTATATTAATATACTGTATCATGCTAAAAGCCCTTCCTTGCCTTTGTTTGTGGGGTTATTGCAGCCACTCTTTAACCACTTTTGTAGTTCATAGTTGGTTCAATAGATAAAATCTATGAGAAACGTAGATTCCTGTTTTAAAAGAGTCTTACTCATGGCTCACTTGATAGTCACATTGATGTTGATTTCTGTGATTGTATAAATGCTGGATATTGAGGAAATCGAGGGTACCTAGTTCCCAGGTTGCTCGATGATCATCCCGGAGAGATTAGTCAGCAGAATTATCAAGCAAGGTACTCCCACACCGCGTTGAGTAGATTGAGAAATCCCCTTCATCAATACTTTGAATCCCTACTACCTTCAATTGCTAAATGGTCTCATTAATCTATTCCAATCCTTGCTGCCCGAATCTGACTGAAACGTTACTCGTGGTGCTCTCCTCTCCCCATGTATCTATCACACTATCACGTGGATTAAGTGGAACCGTCTACCCCGCAAGTTATGGCAGCATGCTCATGCATCGCACATACTATTTGCTAGTCAACCCCTGCAGATGTCGGCGATAATCCATTAACGGCAGGGCCCAATTCCAAATAGGCATAGATGTATATGACGTGCTAAACGCTCATATTGAGGACATGGCGGTATACATTGGAGATAGGCCCGGATTGGGGGCTGTCTGCCCCGAAATCCTTAGTAGAAATACAAGGCTTGCGTGTGCATGTTGTGAGGAAATGTTATTATGTGAAGTAGTTTTGACATAACCAATTCCCCAAATTTGTGCGACAGCGCGATAGCTTTTCGCATATAAATATAAATTCGGATCGCCATGAAGAATTCGACGTTGGGGAAGATTAGGGCATATTGGCTGGCGTCGGTAGTTTGTATGGGTGGGTTCTTGTTTGGATATGATTCGGGGATGTAGGTTCACCGTTTCTTGTGTTAATTTTGCCAATATCGTGATCGCTAACATTCTGGGGAACAAACAGCGTAGGTTAGTAGTGTATTTTGAAGACAATGTCTCGTAATCCAGTATTGATGATTTGTAGGAGGGGTCCTCACCTTGAAATCATTCGTACACGACTTCAGATATAACACAGCGCATGCGACCCGCGTCAATTCGCTCGCGGTTGGTTTGCAGCAGGCAGGAGCTTTCGCAGCATGTTTCGTAATTTGGCCCATCGCTGATAAGCTTGGTCGAAAGCTGTCTTTGCAATTATCGGCTTTTGTTTTCATTATTGGCGCCATGATGGAAACGATCAATTCTCATAATATGGCGGTATTTTATGCTGGCAGAGTGATCGCTGGCGTGGGCCTCGGTGCTGCAAGTGTAGTCGTACCAATGTTCAATAGTGAAATGGCACCCAAGGTATGACGACGAATTTGGAATTTTTCCCAGAAACTCACATCGATAATTCTAGGAATTGAGAGGACAAATCGGTAGTTTCTTCCAGTGGTTTTATACTTTCGGTGAGTCCTGATGCAATGGCGTAATCCAGGTGATAATTGATGATGGGATAGGTATATTTACTTCGTACTGGGTCGATTATGCTATGCAGGAAGTTGTTCCATCAGTCAGCAGGCAGTGGCAGATACCGATCGGTCTTCAGATCATTCCTGCAGGTCTCCTCGGTTTAGGAATGTTTACTTTGAAAGAGAGCACTCGGTGGCTTACTAAAAAGGGAAGACATGAAGAGGCCTGGGAGAGTTTGAAATGGATACGAGGCGACGAGTCGCAAGCTACTGTCGATGAAATGGAGGAAATTCGAGTTGGCGTTGAACTGGAGCAACGAGCGATCGTGAATTTTCAAGTTAAAGGTATGATCACGTTTTACACATAATACTCGTCAAGAATCTACTAACCAACTATCAGAATTGCTGGAAAGAGACAACTTCAAACGAATATTTACCGCATTCGCTATCTTCACTGCGCAACAAGGTGAGCAACGTCCCTTCAAACACATAGCCGTTTATCGATCCTAGCGGAGCGCGCATGGTTTAGTAGTTTTGAAATTCCCATACGTCCCAAATTGCTTCAATTCCGCTTCCTCTTACACCCTTCTGTAGAATACCCACTAATATTCCATTGCTCGTGAAAAGCAACCGGCGCAACTGCCTTCGCCTACTATGGACCCCAGTATTTCAAATTGCTCGTCGGTGGTGGAAACAAGGACTTATTATTGACCGCTATATTCGGAGCCATAAAAGTCGTAGCATGTGGAGTTTTCGTATTATTCCTTTCCAACCGTGTTGGCAGACGAGGCGTGTTAATCGCAGGTGCGGCGTTCATGTCTGCGTGCCAGATCACAACGGCGGTTGTCGTTAAAGAACTTCCTGCTTCGAAGAGCGATGGGGTTACGAGTAGTGGAATCGGTACTGTGGCACTGATTTACTTGTTTGTCATTGCATATAACTTATCGTGGGGGCCCTTACCCTGGCCATATGTTTCGGAGTAGGTTTTTGGTTGCGTGGTTCTTGATCGATGCTGCTAAAACTCGTGTTAGAATCTTCCCAACCAGGATAAGAGAACCAGGTATTGCAATTGGAGTTTCGACTCAATGGCTTTTTAACTTTGTGTTCTCTTTGACGACACCTTATATGATTGTGAATCTAGGCTGGTAAGTTGTTGATAAATTCTGAGCTGTTGGGAAACCTGCAGACAACATATTGATATGACATTTAGGGGAGCATTCTTACTTTGGGGTCTCTTTGATGCCATCGTGGCCGTCGTCTCGTTCTTTTTTCTGAAAGAGACAAATGGATTGAGTTTGGAAGAAATTGCTCACAATGATTACGGCAGAGCGCCGTTTTTCAAGGATGATGACATATTGGCTGAACATAGAGCTTCGCCGAAGTGAGAGCTGCAACGCACTCGTAATATGAGAGGCGTGCTAGATAGATATAGTTATTCCGATTTCAGAGGCGTATCGTAATTCGAGAGATGACAGTGCGATGGTAGTTGGAAAGGATTTCATACTTAGAGTTGTATCCGTCTGCGATGGTAGTTTCATTAATGAATGAAAGAGTGCATTGAACTTACCGTACCTATTCCCACTGCTCACTTGTTCACTTCCTCCCATTCACATCAGACAAAGATAGACCGCTCTTAATACCAAATTAGGCACTTCAAGTATTCCAAGCCAGAATGCTCGAACAAAATACCCTTGCATCTTTACTTGACTACATGGCTAAAAGGCGAGGTTTGAATGGCAGATTGTTTGGCTGTAATAAACAGAATATTGAAGGGTCATATAAAAAACTAGAATACCTAAAAGATGGTCCCAAAGGAACTGGAAAGCTACGTCTGGATCCTCCAGAAGTCGACTAATGTATTTTGGCATCTACCACATCCTCGCAGTTTAAAGATTTCAAGATATTGAAGCGTTGAACCCAGAGCTGAAGGTATTCGAAACCCGAAATGAGCTCTGTATATATGTATGCGTGCCCTGCGAAACGCATGCAAGCCTATCTCTCCTAGCTCAAATAGCTCTTATTATCCTTCCTATCATTCCAATTGTAGTCGTTTGCCCAGAATTAGCCTTCAAGGTAGGTTGTGAGTTGTTGTGCCAAAGGAGGAGCTGCGAGATCGTTCGTGGAGGTGACCTGGGGGAAGGACGATTGATGGGCACGTCGATGTATGTGCTGTCTAATCGTGAGCAAGAGGTGTGATATCGTCTTAAACGAGGTTGCCGTCGGATTCGACACATTCTAGCATATAGCTCTGTGCTGCTAGGTGCGCTGCTGGGGCTCTCTTTGTCGCTCTGGGATAAGATAATCTTGATCTCGAAGGGGGAGGAGGAGGAACATAGTGGCATCATCAGATACCAAGAGAATTACTCGTATTTGGTCGATGATATAGTTTTAGAACAGGATAAAGAAGTATTACTTGTGTGAGTGTATCTAACTTTATTGACGTGATCTGGGGGCCAGGAGTCTTGAAGCTCTCCTCTCGGTATTTTGACTATTTGGTGCGAGGTAAAATCCTTGATACTGGGATCTTACTAGTAACTGCTAAAAACGATATCTGATTGACACTCAGAGATTATCTAACTTACTTGTAATAAAGAAGTATATGAAAGCATTTCTTTGGAAAATGATGCATGAAAGCCCATGGGCAACTTACCTCCATGCTAATACAGATGGGCTTCTGGCAGATGTAACACATTCCGCATCCTTACTATTATGTAGAAAATTCAACATTGTATCTCAATGCCATGATATTATAATAGTTTTGTTCTCCGCCTGATCTTCCTGTCCATAATTATCCTTATGTATTTTGTGCTTCAACCCCCCATTTTGTAGCCAAGCTCTTTCATCTCGTTTCTGGAGATGGTCTAATGATTCTCAATTCTAGTAAATATCTAATTTCTAGCTCCTTAGTATTTCCCATTAGTATCCACGCCTGTCCCTTCTGTCTCAACCAAAAGGTCTGCAAAGAGGCTAGATGTGCTGTATGGATATCTAAGCAGACCAATTTCCAAAACTTGACCTTGTATGTATTTTGGGGGAGAAAGGAGGGTGTCGAAGAAGGAGGGTGTCGAAGAAGGAGGATGCCAAAGAAGTAGAGGGTCGAAGAAGGAGGGGGTCGATTGAGAAAGAATTATGTAACTGATTAGATCAAGTCTAAGGTATTCGTGTGGCCCTGTGACGAGGAATTCCAACTTTCAAATTCTAAATATGACATATAGATAAACACTATGTCCCTCCAACTGGATGAGAGACTGGAAATATCGAAGAGTATAATAAGGAGGGGTGAATAAAGACATAATTCGGCTGCCGAAAATAAAGAAAGGAGTGTTTCATCGGCATATCCTTATCCTTGAGTATGTTGCTCTGGGCTTCGGTTTGGGCTTCGGACAAACAGTACTGTAACTGCAGAAGAGGAAAAGTAGGAGACTCAGGTTGTGGACTTGAAGGATGGAAAGGTTGGAAGGAAGAAAGGGGGCTTGCTTAGTCGAATTTTCGATAGGTTGCTTTCTCTTGGTTGATTGTTTTGGCGAGTTGCTTTACTATCCCCATTTATTAGAAAGTTAGCAGGATATCACAAAGAGGAGGGAAAGACAGAATTTAGATTGTTAGAAGGAGAGAGGAAAATGAAGGGATTTCTAGGTCGGTGATCACTGATCAAGTTATTTAATGAGTTATTCTACCACTGGTAGACAGCAGGAGCTCACAGAATTCCGTAAGGAATGGAGAAGAAGGTTGGGACTCGGAGGTCGAAGGTAATGAAAGGGTAATGCTCTTTTCGAGCTGAAAATGTGCAAGTGTCAGAGTGTAGCTAAAGACCCACGAGAAGGCACCCTAGATGCCGAGTTGTCTGTGTAGCTGGCTTATGGATTCAACTTATCTGCAGGAATAGTATATCTCTTAGCAGCGAAATGTTCGAGAGCTAGGTTGATCTTGAAGTTTCCGTCGAGCCAGTAGTTGAGTTTTGTGTCGCACTTTGATCTGCATTTTTGTTGGCCCGGTGCTGAATTTTGAGAATGGATGGCGATGTAGAAAAAAAGGTAGAAAAGAGATCTCTTGCAGCGTGGATAGCTTGCGTAAGTATGCATAGTAATGAAATTCTTGTTACATTAAACCTGGATTCAAAAATACTAATTCTTCTTGCACTACGATCTGATAACATAACAAGCAGTCTTTCATGAATTTACAGCAGAATGAACTGTTTGAAAGTTCTGTAAAATGCCCTGTCTACGGAGGGTGGACATATATATGAGCTATCTAATGTAAAATATCCTTTCCAACACTCTGCTCAATCTTTTGAATTGTAGGAAACTTCATTATATCAAGGACATTGTAAGCTAATAGAGAGGAAAGTTGGCAAAATGACTGATATGATGTAACCGCCCCCCAAAAAGTAATCTCCTTCAATTGTATTTTATTGTAATGTATAAGGGCACTGATTCCATATATTCGGGGGACTAATAAATCGCAGGTCATATGCCTTGATTCTGGCCCAGCAACGGACTTGAAACTTCCTAAGTTTCTATAGTTTAATACGGCATCAATCCCAATCCAAGTTCCTGTAGTTTAATACGGTATAAATTCCAGTCATTTTCCTCAGTGTACAGTAGTTCCCTTTCTTCCTTTTCTTAAAGCAATCCAATGCCAACCTTCCCTGGAATCCCCCTACTAGACCTCATTCCTTGTTCTTATTTAAAACTAAAATCGGCCACTGATTAGATAATATTTTTTGAATGTGTGTATATATTAGAACCTTTCTCTTGTTGCCTAGTACTAAGGGACCAATTCACTATGAATATTTATTTCATCTGATGTTAAGTACAGTCCCAAATTGAATTTAGCGCCTTCCCATGACCCACCTTCTAATGCATCCTTTGTCAAATGGCTGTACACAAAAATATACCAAAATAATTATGTGTACTTAAATATTTTACTGGTTGTGCCTATCTATAAAACCTCCAAACATTCGACCTTAAACTTCTACTTCTACTCTCTTATTTTCATGTCCTTTCTACAAAGATCCTTTACTCTCAATCATTGACTTCAACAACCAAAGATCCTTTACTCTCTATCATTGACTTCAACAACCAAACATCCTTTACTTTCAATACTCGACTTCAACAACTGAGCACCCTTCATCATAAGGAAAACCTTCAGTACCATAAACTGTCTTTCAGTTATCAATTGCATCTTATTGTAAGTGCCAACCATCTTTGAATCAGAATTCTTTGATGTTTTGTCCAGTCTTACTGCAGACGCATACTAATTGAAGCCCAAAGCAGTAACAAAGATGTATGATCCTGCAGATATTCCTACAGGACCTAAACCTGTGGAAAACACCCCTGCCAGTGCTCAATGGGTACAGCGGGCCCAACATGTAATGTGAGTACTTTCCTTAATTTTCAATACTTGATATCCTTTGGTTTTACCTATCTACTTTTATCGGGAGGAACCATGGAGTCATGTAGTCCGACAGCTAATAATGGTGTTTGAATCAAAATAGGCGCACAAGCAATTCGAACCTTTCTCAAGGAGCTAAAGACATCCTCAATACGATGTTTTTGGATACATTTACACAATTTAGCACTAGACCATCTAAGAAAGATGGTAAACAGGCTGTCAAAGACATTTTGAAAGACGAAAAGGAAATAGTCACGCCACAAGCAGTAGGAGGGTAAGTAATTCAAGGTACAAGTCAGCCAACAACACTAACATAATATCTTCAGATATTGGTCAAATATACTCAACAGTATAACAGAGGGAGCACGTGCACGACGATTCAATGATGAGGAGTCCGCTCTGTTGAAGGAACTTGCCAAAGAAACACATCACCTCTATCCCGGAGCGAAATGCGTATTAGCTTACTTGATGGGTCGGATTCCTAAAGACTTCAAAACTTTCGGTGAGAATAATAGAAAAAACAAGGGAAAAGGTCCGGGACCAAAATGGGGCACTGGTGCAAGTGCAAAGATCGAGAGAAGATATAAGGAAGATCCCGAGGGATATGGAGCGAAACTCGTAAGCGGGGAGATCAATCTTATGACTGGTGAGAAAATGGAACCACCTTCAAACGGTTGGAGAGCTCAGAAAGTGGGGTTTGATATTCCACCCTATCAACGACCACAACCAGAAGGAGCAGATACCCAGGCTCCAGCTGCCAATAAACCAAAGAGTAGCCGCACGCAGACTTCTAATGTTCAATCTCCTCAGGCTCCCGCTACCACCTATGAAATGTTTGGTGGAAACCCCTTCGGGCAGTCTTCTCAAAACGCAATCGGTGGTATGGATTTTGCTAGAGCAAATGCGGGTCAGTATAATACCTCCAACTTTGCATTTGCCGGAGTTAGTGATAATACATATTACGGCGCATACAACGCTCTATCACAGCCTGTTGGTACATCTCCGTTTGGCTCAGTTGTTGAAAGTAATCCACAACTCGGCAGGGAATCGTTAATTGATTTGGGAATTAACAACCAAGACGACCCTCGATCTACTCCATTTCATGGACAATGGGATGCGGATCAGGAAGTGTACAGGTCTGAGCAGGATCTCAATAGTCACGCCGGGCAAGTGTTGAGTCAGGGTGAACATACTGAATCGGTAAATTCCAACACCGAGTTCACCAGCAGAGGTCCCCAACAGAATCAACAGTTCATCGATCCTAGTCTGTCGCAGTCCTGGTATCACACCCAGGCCACCCACAGCGGAGATCAGCAAGAGGTCATCAATCCTAGTCTGTCGAACTTTGCACAAGCCCACCCCAGCGGTAATCACCTTTCTGACTACACGGATGCCGTCAATAATATTCCTTCTTTTGAAGTCAGCGTTTCCCAGCAAATGAGCCCTTTACCTACCCAAGCTGAAGCAGCCCAAAGTGCACCGTGGAATCAGTTTATGGAAGATCAACAGACCCAACCATTTCAATATCCAGAAATTTCTGACCAATATTCCTCTGATATGGGCGCCGGACAGGAGCAGTATATGGGCAATGCAGCATCTGTCCATCCAACGCCGATGAATGGAATGCTAGGATTCGATCCGAGCTTTTCTATGGATTACAACAGCAATATGGCTCGATACCATGACCAACAGAGACAGGGAAATGCAAACCAATTCGGCAGCCGTGCATTCAACAACCACCACAATCCGCCAGATGAGTTTGCAACACTGTTTGGTCCCATTGATCCGCAGCTCTTGTCTCGTCCTGGAAAGAGATCCAGAAACGCTTCTAGCACTCCTAATGAAAATCGTCCTAATAAGAGGACAAAAACATCGAAGTAAGGGCGACTTCGAAGGGTTTGAGAGCGGATATGGAGAGTATGGAGGGAGCAAATGGCCGATTGGGAGGAGTTTCCAGAGAAGTTGATATGATTGTCTCCTCGACATTATGTTTTTCTAATTGCCCAGAAATTTGGAGTCCAGTGTTCATATCAAGGTCAAGCAGTTAATAGGTTTCTCTTCTCAGCAAGATATTATTTTTTGTATTCCCCGGCAATATGGAGTCCGGTGTTCATGGCAGGGTCATCAAAAGTTCGAGTTCGGGGCTTTTCCATTCCGGTCATATTACGCAAGAATTCCAGGAAAGTGTGACAAAAAGTCATGGTGTTATTTCCAGGCATTCTGGGAGGCTGTATCAAAAACAAAAGGTATGGCGTTTGTTTTAGAGATTCAGGATATACCCAGCAGACAGACAGTCTGGTTCATCATAGCAAAACAAAAAGGGGTGGCGTTTTTCGGACAGAGCAGAGGCTGGTAGCACCCATTTATTTCTTCAGAGAAGAATTTCTTGCAGGCAACCAAGCAAGCTATCAGGGGAGGATATCTGTCATACATCTCAGCACGAATTTTCTTTAGCATTTAGTAACGTACCTGTTTTTCTGATTTTACTTTTGTATCTAGCATACCACATTATATCATTGAAGTATTAGTCTTCATTATGATCTAGATATAGCAATTGCGTATCTCTTAGCTAGATACCCACATCAATGAACTATTAGCATGCATCCATATTTCTTCGTATAATTACAGTGACAGTTTGATTGTGGTACTGAACTTACTTGTCTATAGAATTAAATAAAGTAGTTCAAATTACACCTTTGGAAATACTCTTTGTATTTCACCTAGCATATTATAGCACCTAGCATATTATAGCACCTAGCATATTATAGCACCTTGATGAAGAATTAGTCTTCATGAAGATCGAAATATAGAATTTACATGTTTCCGGACCCCAACTAGCTATCTCAATGTCATTAGCATTCATCCTTCTTTATGCATATGACTTCAGTGCTACTGTAGTGTGATTGAAGGACTTACTTGGAGGTGTATTCCCCTTTGCTATGTTGTGTATCACTTACTGTACTGGTTGACGAGATAGTGAGTTGTTGTGCCGTATGGAATCTCCTATACTGCTGGTGAACACGCCTACCTGAAATTAGTACCGTGGAATTCCAATACCTACCATGCATATGTTGGGTAGTAGTAAGTACAGCCATTCTAATTATTGAAAGAAAAGTTTGACTGAATGACCAACCTTCCTTTTGTTTCTATCCCCAACACCATATTACCATCTTACACTTCCAATTCCAATCAGCCTTCAAAGTCGGATCACAAGCATCGAATTTTGCATTTTCACGGCTCTTAATTGACTATCGTGAATACTTCTCTTCGGAATATAAGGATTTATCGAGTATCGAGTCGACTTATGAACATTTACGTTTGGCCTATTCAAAATATTAAGTAAATTTGTGCTGTCCCCATCACGCTACACCTCCACCTCCAAGAAAACGAAACCACGCAGTTATGTCATCATTGTCATGCACTTGCTAACCATTCCGTATACAAATAGGTAGTCACAACATGGCTTCGA
>JWJB01000947.1:0-15665 GCA_000812895.1 Rutstroemia sydowiana | reverse complement strand
AGTTAAAGTAAATATAAAAAAAAAGGAAAAAATTTAATAAAAAAAGAAAAACAGGAAGAAAAAAGCTAGTCAAATATAAACATGAACATGAACAAACAAAAATATCCATATCAATATCCATATCGGTCGCCATGTTGGAAAAGAGTCAATGTATTACAAAGCCCAATCGATAGCCGTGTCAATTGCACGTTTCATAAACGTGTTCGCGGTTCTTGTATTGCGCAAATTCGTTTGAAGAATGTGAATTCATACAGGTGAAGGGCTGTAATATGAATAAGAAGTATTGATACTAGTTCTAAAGGCGCGTAGATTATCAAGCTAAAGTTGGTATATGCGGTGCGGGTCGCAAGACAGGGTTTTAAAAAAGCTGAAGTTCGAATTCTTTTAAAGAAAGATGATAACGATGGAAGGTAGTTTTTAGGTACCAGGTATTTAGTAGTAATAATTATTGATACAAGTATAAAAAAATATTTTTTATGAAAGCTTCAAGTGATTGAATTTAGTTGTTGTGGTGGTGTGGTGGAGGGGTAGGTTACTAATAAAGTAACTAGATAAATACCAATTTAGGTATACCAGTACATACATATTGAATCTTCTTCAAGTCTCAACAAAGTTCAATAACAATAATAATAAAAATCTTAATAAATCTTAATAATACCGGTAATTCATATCACTTTACTACATCTAACAAATTCACCTTATTCAAATGCTGATATGAGAGTAGAGTAGAAGTCTGCATTGAGATATGGAAGCAAACTTGAGAGCTACATTTAAATACATGAAAAACGGTGCATAAAAAGCTCTAATAAAGTGATCAGAGGCCAGACATGATTTTCCGAAGGATTCGCTGTAGAGCGCGATTTTCTATTCTAAAAAACAATAACAACCGGAAAGAAAACAGAATTAGAAGTCAAAGAAGTGCTTAAATGGGTATCATCATAGTTCCTCCATACCAGCAGAGAACCACCCATCATATCATCGTAAGAAACATGGCCCAATCCAGAGCATTCTTAAGACTCCTTTGCGCCAAAAGAAACTCCCTCGTCGTATCATCCAAGATCCATCATCCACAACCCAGATCTAATTGTACGAGTTTGTGAGGTCGGGGCTTTGAGAACGATTCGTCATCAAGCCAGTGCTTGACCCACGTCTTCCAATGCTTCCATCTTCGCTTTTTTTGTGGTTTGAACCGAAGTTGCCAAATTGCTAGATCTCTTCAGACTGCTGCGTTCATCAAAGTCAAATTTTGCTCTACCAACTCGTCCCCATTGACTCTTGCAAGCGTTAGGTGCTCTGTCGATGCCGCGAAGGTTACGCAACCGTTCTGACATAAGGCTCCAAAGATTGTTGTCGAACACCTTTGGTAGTTTTGGATGTTCAGCTTCCAACTCACGGCGCTCGGTCAAAAGCTCAAACAGAGCCCTTTGTTCTTCTTCGCTCCAGCTTTCACGACGTGTCTTGGGCTCGGCGGCAGTGGCGGTTTGTGACTTCCTCGATTTCTTGGCTGGGGGCAGATCTTCGTAGTCAGTGTCGCGTGCTCTCTTACTAGTGGAAGCGACTTGGTGATAATTAGTCGATGCGCTGCTTGGTAAGGGCGTGCGCGCGGAAGATTTTCTGGCAGAGGATCTCGTGCCTTCTGCCGCGGAACGAACGAAGGGTGTTGGTGGGGAAGAGGGCGGAGTTGAATACTCTGTGGTTAATGGAAGCTCTTCGTCGCCGTTGCCCTCTTCGTACTCGCCATCATCGTTAACACCGACATCATCGCTGTTATCATACTCACTGCCTTCCCAGGTGTTGTCCGCGGGGATGGCGGGTGAGGGCCAGTTACCAGGAAGATGTTTCCCACCATATTGGCGTCTTCCTTGGGGCAATTGGTATTGATCAAACGCTTCCTCTGTGTCTTCAGAACCAGAACCTTGTGCTCTCCTCGCTTCCGTCGGGAAGATTTCCTTGGGATTGACAAAATTGGAGATGGGGTAGACGGCGCTCTCAGCCAAACCTGCAAGGGAAAATGCATGGTTATCGGGGAGAAGATCGTTAAACAGGCAATTGTCAAGGCCGTCTGTATCATCACTGAACGGTGCCTCCTCGTCATTATCGAGGTCAATGGCGGTCGATAGGCTAGCCTGCTGCAGCAAATAATTGCTAGCCGATTTGGTACCTTGCGGGATGTATCCAAAGGGGGTCGCGAGGGCGTTGGCGTCGATGTTGCAAGGGGAGAGATGTCGGTTGATCCAATCATCAGCGCCGTCGGGGTCTAGTTCCCGCAGGCGGCCAGCCATAAGTCCCATGGCGAATTTGAGGTCGAATTCGGTGATGAAACTCATTTTGCTGGATACTTGAGGTTTTGGAAAGAGGAAGAGCTTGAACGTTATGGAAATGTATGTAAACTGATTTGGTTTAAGAGTAGCTTCTAGCAGCAGTTCGCGAATATGTAACGGTTATGAATCTTGCAGAGTGTTTTCAGGAAGGAGACTCGTTATATTACATGCAATTCCCATCTCCTTGCCCACGCACACAATTTCCAACACAATAGATCCATTCTGTCTATCATATCAATAAAAACTCCCATTGTGTGGCTCAGTCCATATAATAAACAGATGGCTATTGATCGATCAACAACAATACCAGCCTCAGTGTGATAGAAAACAACTAGACGGGGACGGTGATACTAAATCTCGGTCACAATAGCAAAATAAAAGCAAATTTTCTCGCTAATGCTATTCTCCTCCCAATAAAAATGGCTGGGGAAAATGAATTTTCGCCAGTACAATAGCGAAAGCTTTTTTCTGTAAACGCTTAACATTTGACGAGTGAATTGAATTTCAAAATAATCAACAGAACGATAATTTTTGCCTATTGTTTTAAGATCAATACCAAGAGACGAAAGTGAAATGAAAAATTGACTCTCATCCCCCACAAGTCAAGAATGGTGATATTTCTCAAAGGCTGATGGCGTCCAACTTTGGTGTATTTTTTTGTTTGGAAACCATGACTGCGGTACAATATAACTGAAAAAAACATATTTTTGTATGTCTTCTATTGTAGGTGTGTGTTTTTGTGAGCTTAATTTTATCACAACAAGTTGTGATATGCGCAGAAATTGCTTGTCGAGGGGACCTTCTTGCTCTTCGACGAGCCTCAAACATTCTCCAGTGTTGAATCTTGATTGTGATTGAAGTGTGAGTAAGTCACTTTCAACATGGATACATTTTGAAGATATTGTGTATTCAATAGACAATTCAGCTCAGTTTTGTTTTGATAGTGGTCAGAACTCAATTATATTTACGGTATAGAAAGACTACCGGTTGGTAGTTGTGTGGTCGGAATGATCGATAGCCGTAGTTATCAGCCTAGCTCTTTCCCATTCTTGCCCCAACTTCCAATATCAGACGTTTATCTCGATTCGAGTTACAGTTCATACTTCTCTCCTCCACTACTGTGTTCTGCTACTGGTGAAATACCTCCATCTCCATCCCCACCAAGTATTCTATTCAAGCCAATCTCCCTCCTAACCGCCTCCATTCTCTCCAAATCTCCCCTCCCCACCCCTTCGCTCCCAAATACTAAATCCATCTCTTCCACTTTACCACATTACCGTTAGCAGAGAAATCGTGTTGTAAATCAAACAAGAAGAATAACTCACAGCCTAGTCTTTTAGTCTCAGGTACTATAAACCAAATGAATGCTGCTCCGAGATAAGTCAATAGCCCAAAAATGATATAAGTACCATAACTGATCCCACTCAGCATATCCGGAGTGACTTGACCAACGATAAAGTTGTTCATCCAGTTAGAACTCGCCCCAAGCGCAATACCGTAAGGTCGATTTGACAAGGGCCAAATTTCGGCGACCAAGATCCACGCACATGGTCCCCACGAATATCCAAAGTGAATGACGAAAAGCCTTCTTGTAATCAGCGGAAGTGAAAGGAGGAGAGTTGCGCAAGAAAAAAGCTTACCAAACCATAGCTACAGCAGCCCAGCCAGCAGCCTTGTGGGTCTCCCATTGATCGCGATTCTTGGCGACAATCACAGCAATGATAATATGGCAAGTTGCCATTCCGATTGCGCCAACTGTTAGGATGGGTTTGCGGCCAAGTTTATCGATATAAAGAACTGAGGGAATTGTGGCGAGGAACATTACTATTCCAACAACGCCAGTTGCAAGGAGTGAGACGGCATTGCTTGATAGCCCGAGGGAACTAAAAATCGTTGGGGCGTAGTAGAGAATTGCCTATATTCTCGTTAGTTCATCGAGTATTTGTAATAACACTCAAAGTCAGAATAAGAGAAATCAATACATTTATCCCAGTCCATTGTTGAAAGAACATTGTAACAGTAGCCACAATGACTCTCTTAAACATGGCTTTCGTTTTGAAAAGGCTCCCGATTGCTACAAACTGCAGCTTCGCAGTATTCTGCCATGTCAAATCTTGTAGGCCTGGCCACAACTCCGCAATTGATCTTTTCTCAAATAAACTTTGGGCTTTGATCTCCAAAAACTCTATCTCCACTAATTCGTGGTCTTGTGGTAACCCTCTCAACGTCGCTAAAACTTTTCTGGCTTCGCCTTCTCGGCCGTGATGTACCAACCACCTAGGACTGAATGGCATGAACAGAATCCCACCAAACAGTGCAAGTGCTGGTAAAAGTTGTAAGCAGATAGGCACGAGCCAAGCGGCTTCGGATTGTGAGTCTCCAATCCCCCCTATGTAGTTAGTACCATAGTCGATCCAAAATGATATCATGATGCCTGCGCATATAGCAAGCTGCTGAAGTGCAATTAGGCTACCGCGGACCTCGGGTGGTGCCACTTCAGCATTATACATGGGAACGATCATGCTAAGTGAGCCAACTCCCATACCAGTTATGAATCTTCCACCAAGTATACAAGAATATCCTCCGGAAATAGCCGTCGCTAGGGTTTTGGTATTAGGTATCAGAATTGACGAGAGAGCCATTAATGATGGATACACTTACCTTGTATTATGACACCGATGATAAAGACCACTAGTCGGATCTCAGCATTAGTTCATCATGATATATTTTTATCGCCTAACAGTAAGAAGAGGGTGCGCACCAGTGGCAATCAGAATTCCATATTTCCTACTAATTGCCTCTGCCATGAATCCACTCAACAATGTTCCAATCCAAGCACCAAGTTCAAGAATACTTGTTAACCATCCCTTTCTGCTTTGATCCGCGGGGTTGGTGCTATCCCACTTTCCCATATGATCCATAAAGGAGTTCATTGTAAGGATTCCGGAGAAAACACCTTGATTGTATCCCTATAATGTAATCAGCAATAATTAGCGTACTGAATGGCATCAAAGGAACTCAAAAGAGAAAGGGATATATACATAGAGCAAACCGCCGATGCAGGCAAACAAGGCAATACTGAAGACACGGAAGTTCTTAACTAGGGCAGCAGGTCCACTCGCGCCCATGAGCTTTTGGCGACGTTCAAGTGCGGCATCGTAGAGCCCGTGGGTTGGAGCTCCACCCACCATGTTGGACTTGAAATTTTATACTGAATTATAGAAATATCGGAGAAACGAACAATAAAATGAAGCAGAGTGGAGTCTGTAAATATTACATTACTTGCGCTCCATCATGTCATCTATATATACATAGCTCCATCTATACATATAGCTCATAGCAATTAAGTTATAAGCTCATATATACCATGTACGTCGAAAATGCAAGTATGATACCGGATAAATGAATACTTAAACGCAGCATACCAGCTTGATTATCCAGAAGTCCGCATTGAATCAGAGCAGGGTAGATTGCTATGTTGTAGGATCCGCAATAAGGGAATCGTGATTCCCCGCACTTGCCAAATGTTCCCCATGTATTTAGGCTAATTGCGATAACGAGGGGTTGAACAACCTGGGGAAAATGTCCGTAAGTTGGAGATGATTGACGGTGACGCAGCATTGCCGAGGCCGATATCGTCAAATCACGGAATAGAAAGCAATCAAAGGCAAGGGAAGAGCAAAGTGGGGTTCGCCGCTTACGTCTTAAGTACGCATCCGAAATTTGCGTCCTACGAATGGGACTTATCCGCTAGAGATGAGAAGAATGGGGTAATGGGGTAGTGAGATTCTGTACGACGACTTTACAACAGCTGATGGAACCACAATTTGCTGTCCTTGACAGCCATGAAATGGTTATTTCAAAACTCCTCTTTTCGCTTCTTGCACTTAATGGGTCTTATGACTTCTAAGACGGCAAGAAGTAGCTGCAGGGATGACTACAGACCTACGAATTAGATGAAGAATTCGGTACCGAGGTACCTCCACCGTATATGTATATATATAGTTCTAACAAGGCCCATTCTTCGAGAACTGGGTGTTATCCTGTATATCTAACTACTGATATCTGGAAAGTATACCAAACTCACACAGCATGCGTTATTGCGCTGAATCTAGTGAAGGCGTCCCTCGAATTCCAAGGTGGACATACATATATATCACCGATCGCCGTACTTTGACCATCATATTTACATAGAACAGTACGTAATCGTAACATAAGGACCACTGGAGTAACGTTAGTATCAATTTCAGTTAGAAATCGAATTCACGTAAAGACTTTTTGAAAGTAAGAAGAAGAAATGCGACGCGACGGTGTCATAAAGACTACCGAACAGTAATGACAGTCACGTAATTTTACGCATCTCTCTCTACACTTGATGTCTGTCGAAAGTGCCTTAAAAAATACTACGGTTGTCGGTGGCCCTGAAACACTACCGTAACTCAGCCTACTTTCTACTCATTATGCCTATAAGTTTGTAACACTCAAACTATTTAGTTGGTTTATTAAATAGAAAAGGAACAATGAGTTTTATACATCTTATTTGTTGAAGGAATTTGAACAACCAACTCTTTATACAAACTTATAGGTATAATATTACTTACCTAGGGGCTAGGTATTTTATTTCCTACAACGAGAAGCATCGCAGATATCAGAATTATATGTACATATCGGTATACTTACATCATATTGAGTTGGTAATATTTCTTCTATCTACATAAGAGGTTTTATTTGGCTGTCTGAGAGCTGTAGGTGTCTTCCAAACTCTACCGCACTAACCCAGCCCGATTGCCATAGAGGCAAATGAACGATAATACGAGTAGTACTCCCGATGGATAGACGTCGGCTTATTATGAGTTCGTTGGGTTTTCCCGTGAAGGTAGCAAAATAGCAATGCCGATCCTGAGCCGTCGTCTCTGGTTAGATGATATCATAGCTCCGGTATTGGTCTTCTTCATTTCCATTCCAGGCGCCTCTCGGATCAATATTTAACCTTAACCTCCATCTGAGCCTCTCTCCACAACGGCGAGTCATTAGTGGGAATGTCTATCTAAGCGTTATCTACCCGATGAAGCAGCCCAGAAAGCTCTTTGTTCGTGACCATCACTAGTTTAACATAAACTTTCGCTATTAGACTCTAGTATACCCACAAAGGTGTATTCCCAAGACTGTGGTACACCAATAAATTGGCGGGAATCTAAGTCCCTCTAGCACAGCTCAAATCTGGTTGAACCTCCCAAATTTTTATCATATGTAGTAGTTAGTATGATTGATTGACAATTAGGTGCCGAGCGGCTTCTGTATATTCGGTAATGGAAAAAAGGGCTTGAAGGTGAGCTGTCCGTGGGATTTGCGGGTCACAATTCTCTGATGCTTTGCATTATGCTGCATGCTGAATTTGTGGTAGACTGGTACTTGCATCTAGGTTTGGGGATCTGCGCCAGGAACTAGGATGGGAGATAAAAGATGGGTCCGTGGACTTGAAGAATCTGGGGATGGCTAGTAGTCCAGGAAGTGTCGGATTTTTGTATGCGAACCAAACCCTGGTCGTGAAATACGGGCACTACCATGTCAACACAGCGGACTAACAACTTACATCATGAAGGGCGTTGCATGGAGCAGGATAAATAGAACGAAGCGGTGTGCTCATTAACATTTCAGCTAACCAAGATTTCGAGGGAACAGTGTACATATCGAAATATTATCATTCATTGGCATAATCAGGACTGTGGATATCCCCCAAAAATATGTGCTGTGCTCCATATGTGCGCTATCATAATCATACAATGAACATGCAGATGCCCGCTATCCTGAAATCCTAACACCATATCGCTTGGTATCATCCTTCCCCGAAAGCATTGGTCGTGAATAATATACAAAAACTCCATATCAAAATTGCTCTTAAGCATAAATACAGTCGATCTCTCGCGGGGAACTTTTTTCTAAACAGTCACTTATTTCGAAGATTCCTTCGCCAGCTTCTCTGACAACTGATTCCAATGACTTGTACCCCAGGCCACTCTCTCCGTTTGACTTTTTCGCAAGCGCTATTTGTGCTATAAGGGTAATGTCTCTCACACGCTGAGATACAACGTTTTGCTGTGTTCTGGCACTCTGCCAGAATAATGAAATTTCGGATAAGATTGATTGTGCACCACAAAACGACTTCAATAGACTATGTATTGAAACAGAGGTAAACCTAGCCGAGAGAATGTCGATTGCAGAGACGATGGCATAACCCACAAAGGGCGAAGAAAATTTTGTTGGGGGAGGTGATCTACTGCGGTTGAATGCTAAAGTATCCATAATCTCTAATAGACCTTTCGCATGCTGCTGAGCAACCAGTCTGTGATGGCTAAGTTGCGAGCTGCTAAGTTGAGAAGGTTGTACGAATCTGTTGAGTTTCATAGCAGTCGCATGATAAGCTGCATGCATTGTGATAAAAGTTCCTAGTCTCCCAGCACCAGCCTCCTTAGCCAGTGTATCTGCTGAAAAGGTAAAGCAATGTGGCAAGGAGCTTTTCCAAGCAAGTAGACGATCTGTAGTAGATTGGTAAAGGTCCATAGATCCCGAAGAATTCGGTGATTGGGGTCGTTGTGAATTCCTGTAGATACTAGACATCACATCACCCCAAATAGTCGCAATACCGATAAGGTATGCTGCTGGTCCAATGGTCCATTTCTCACCATGCAACGGAGTCGAAACATCGAAATATGGATTTTGAACATTTCGTTGATTTTCGAAGCTGGTTGTGTCGCAAGGCAGGCGAAGAAAAACGTCCTCAGGGTGAATTGTGCTAAAATGACCAGAACAAAATCCGTTGAATCGGTCCATAAGATAGCAACTCCAAAAGGTACGTCTTCTGCACTCAGCATAGCCGTGGCGATTAAGCCCATAAGGGAACGTTTGTAGTTGGAATTCATCGCTCTTTTCAATTTCGATGTTTAACTTTAAACCGCTAGCAGCTCTCATGGCCGCTCCGCAGAAATCCCATGAGTCATTTGGATTGTTGATTGCGAAGTAGTAGAGAGCCAATATCAGGCGGGACTGTACAAGCTGGATACTAAATCGGCGATTGTCGCATGCAAATCGTGCGACTGCTGCATACTGTGCGCCTAATGCTTTATGTTCCGATTTTGAAGAATATACTGCTCCGAGGGCAAGGATGGTGTATATTAGCATTAAGTCGTCGAGTGATTTTTCGCGACTAGAGATCGCCCAACTGGTAAAGGCATTTTCAGGTAACATGTCGTATGCTGTTTCAGGCAAGTATCTAAAGAATGCGGCCATAAGTTCGGAAGAAAGTAGCTGCCGGGAGATGAATGGATCGACCTGCCAATCGCGAAGAAGAGTGTGATCGATGGATCGAGTAATTGGCGGTTCAATCCATGCTGTGCTCGGAGATATTATTTCGTTCACCGAGAGACGTGGAGAGGCTTCCGAAGCAACGGGAGTATAATCATTGTAACCATTTCGCTGTCGTTTCGAATGAAGTGGTTCGTTGTCGGGACTTGCGCGTCTTAGACTTTGTCTTGGGGAGACTGAACTGCTCATTTGGCGCTCTTCGACCTTGAAAATCTCACCATCAGTTCGGGAAGACCCTGGTCGAGGTAGATTGTCTTCTGGGTCAGCGGGTGGTGTATCTGGGGGCCCTTGACCACCTCGAGGACTGGCATGCGAGAGAGGAAATATCAGCAATCGTGAACTCTATTCAAAAGTGAGTCTAACAGAAGTGGTGGACTTACGCATTCTTGAACTTGCACAGCCTACCAAACTTTTCACATTGAACACATCTGGGATAGTCGGGGTCGCATTTGATTTTCTTTTCCCTACATGTGATGCATGCTATTGCAAGTCGCTTCCTGGGCTTGCCAGCCTTGGTCACTCCCCAATGAGCATTAACTACCTCTCCATCAATCACCGTCTTACAATGAGTGCCATCGTCGTAGAAATAGCAAAGCCCCTCACCTGGAACCTCTGCTTGCTTGACAAAACGGGGTAAAAATTGAGTTCCTGTCCAAATCTTTGGACCCAATCCATCCTTCAGTGTCACTGGTTCCCCCACAACGGCACCGGAAGATGCAGAAGGATAACTCGATACGACTGTATTAGTATGATCCCGATACAATGATGTTGAGTCGTGGTCCGGTCTAGGTATTAAAGGTGGCTGTTGTCGGTGATCTGGCTGCGCCCTTAGAGGTGGGTAAGGATCATGCCGAATACTCTCTGAGCGAGGAGACCAGTTGTTCGACGAAGGCGGGCCCTGTGCCTGCCGTTGGTCAGGAAATCGCGACGGAAAGCGAGGGGATTCAGATCGTGGCCCAGAGTTTGGTGCAGCAGAATATCCTAATCGTTCTTGGTTCTCGGGCCTCGAACTGTGCGAATAATTCCGGGACAACGTAGGACGATGGAAGTATGAGCCCTCATATGCGCGATCTGGGTGAATAGGCGTGGCCGGTTGTCGGCCTTCTCGAGGAGATGTAGATGGAAAAATTGGGCTCTGGCGCTCAGAATATGGGGATTGAGCAGGTCTGTTCGGTGGGGGTGCAGAGCCAAAGAGGCTACTTAAAGGCGGAAGTTGCTCTCGAGGGGTATGTTGAGTGGAGGAGTACATCTCTGTTGATTCTCTTTGGTGGATACCGGAAGCTTGTGATTGTTTAAGAGAGAGGGATCGTGGGCGTAAAGTATCCAAGTCACCCTTCTCACAAACAAGGTTCAGTTGTGGAGTATTCGAATCGATTATATGGCCCTTTATTGTGTATAGTTCATCTGAACGTGCTTGCTCCGGGTAGGATGGGCGACCATGCAAAGGGGAAATGAATGGCCTTGTGTATACCTGGGTCATGTTGAAACGCTGGCAATTGAACACTAGGGCATATATGGTTCATACAAAAGCAATATATTTTCCTCGGATGGACGTAATTGTGTGGCACAGGCAGGGTAGTGTCAACTATTTTCAGGATTGCTGATGTTGCTTCAGAACTGGGTAATTCCAGCTGACTTCCAGTAATAATAATATTCTATCCAAGTAGTTTTGAAAAACGGCAGTCGCAGCGCCAGTCTCGATTAGAACGTCGATTTCTGTGATTCAAGAACAAGGCATTGGGGTTTTCTCTTTTGGGGCAACACGATGTAACAATGACACGAGGGGATCCGACTCGAGAGTCGAGATGTGATAGGTATAATGCGTCAAAAGATCCTGTCGGTAATGGCAAATTGGAAGGTGTGGCTCATGCTGTGACCACGAGTTCGGACAAACCCATTCTTCTGGAAGAAATGTGCAAGGCTAGTCGGATATGCTTACTAGGACGGTTGGTATATGAAGCATACAGTCGTTAATGAATGTGAACAGGGATAAGAACCTAGGAGGTGCAGAAGGAATATGCATGTACATGAAGAGGCCGGTCAAGAACAAGGGATTGTTTGAAATGTTGGTTGGAAGTATGTAGAAGGGAGAAACCTGTGTGTGGAGAGAGGCAGACCGACAAATATCAGATTATGTAGATTATTGAAACGGAAAGTCTAATCAGCATAGCCTTTAGTTGCGTGTGACAAGGTAAGTCAGTAAGGAGGATAGATCGGGATTTAAGTGGATTGTGAAGTACAAGCCCGCTCGATAGCCGCTTCTAGCTGATTTCGATAATTCGGTCCTCCAACATGTTAGCAGAACTAAGAAATTTTATAGAAAGACATTTTTAAAAATCGAACTTGTGGGGTAGTAGTCATGGTGGGCCCATGGCGCCTTCGATATGATCTGAAAGCCTGTCATGTTATGGCCTGTGATTGATAGCGTGGCCGCATTTTAAGCGTTCCATTTTGGTGCCAGGTTCTGCACCAAGCTTCGAAGATTTTTACGAAATACATCTTTGCCCAATTAAGCCTCTCAAGGGGTAAAGTAAACATCGGGATGACAGGGTATCTTGTTTTGTGTAAAAAAGGTAGCCAGCTCGTCAAATATAATGGCTGATTTCATCAAATGGGGGGGAAGGATGACCAGGGATGAGCCCCAAAATAGAAATTTCCGACTTACGTACGGAGATCTGCTACATGACATTCCCCAAATTTTCACAAAATAGAAAGAATTTTAGAAGAAAGACCAATTTAGGGTCGGCTATTAGAATAAAAGTATCGAGTCAATTAGTGCCGTCTAGTACTAGTATGCACCACTCGATCTATTCAGCTACTAGCCGTTATCAGCATCGGTATATGTATAGGCTACAAGTGATTTTGGGAATGGGCTTAGGTTTCGTCCCGACATACTTTGGTCTAAAAGAAACCTCAAACTATATTATAACGTATATAATTATCCAGTCCACCAAGTCGTAACTTAACTAACAAATGCCGATATATGCACGGAGGGTTGAGTAAAATTCGATCCCACCTCAAGATATGCGGTAAGTTTTCAGTTGTAACTTGTAACTGGTACACTGGTACGAAGGTTTATTAGCCAGTACTCCGTATAAATTCCCATATCTAATAACCGAGCGGCTTCCATCCTTCATTTTTTTCATCCGACTCCGAGTCTCCGTTCTCCAATTTATAATTTTCAATCAGCGGAATAGCGAAGGCATTACTATAAGTAGATTAGGTTGCGGGTCCAGAATTAATTATTGGTAATAATGTACAATATGTATGCATACCGGTAAGTTTAGATATTGGTCAGAGAAATTCTCCACTATTACAGTAGATTGATGGATATTAGGACATTTTCTTCTTATTACCGTAGTATCGGTACCTCAAGAAGGTTCAAAGCTACTACTCACTTGTATGTACGGAGTAGTACGAGTATGTATTAAAAAAAAAAAGATCTAATTGAACTAAGCTGAAGGGGGTAAATTGTATGGTACACTATAAGCGGGAGTAGATTGTTAAATTATTAGCTTGTTAGTTTTGTTGACCAGCTACTAGCTATACGACACAAATATCCATGTATCTTTCCCATACCATAATCTTCTATTCATTGGTACTATACTTCTTACTTATTAAAGTCTCTCGCGCTGCCTCTTACAGTTTCACAAACTTACAGTATTCCATTCCATTCCGCTCCGCACCAGCGAATATCTTTCTCAACGCTCGGTCCCGAATCCTTGGAAACATACCTATAGAAGTTTAGCATTTCAATCAACATTCATTATAATAGGAGTTTTAATCAACTATTTCAGACCCATGAGGCTTGTGGTTCGGTGAAACCATTATCCCATTTTCATCATTGCTTACCTAGCTAGTAGCTACTGTACGAAGTACAGTAGATAGGTGTACAGTAAGTCGAACTACCGGTGTTACTGGCGGATGGGGATTTTATATAACTCTGCTGCTCTGGTCGCCGATTTGTACCTTTGCTATCAACGTACGGAGCATCATCATCGTACTTTTGTACAATTCACTACTACTCGCACTGTAATCAGTCATGCATAATAAACAATGATAAATACTTGTAATGAATGCACTGTATGTACTCTGAACCTCTAATGCTCGTTACCGATACCGCTTGAAGAATCTTCAAAGATAATACACGACGTTATCGTATAGTGAATCACTATCAAATATTGATTGATCGGCGGAAATGAAAATACGTTGGTAAAAATGATCTTCGAAAATGAAACCACAAAATCGTCATTATTATCATGATGATATAAAATAGACCATGTTACCAGTATCATACAATCCACAACATACAATTCATAACTTCTCCTATGAGCCGCCAGCTACCCACCCCGTATACTGGTGCTTCGTAAGGACTTCGGGAATCGAGACCTTACGATACGGCAAAGGTTATTGGAAAGCCTGCGGTTAGAGCATTGTACAGTGTACACGGTAGATGATCTTATAAATAAAACCAATGATATATCGATATATGGATATATATACGAAGTACCTCCACTCCATATGATGCGGAAACTCTCCCGGATTAAGGACGTGCTCTGATTAATCATCTTAATAAGCTTTGATAGTCCGTCCACTATCCACTAGACTGACTGTGACTGTAAAGTTATCTCGTTAAAATAAGATCCTATATCTACGAAGTACAGCACAGCACAGTATACAGCATACAGCATACAGCACACAGCAAAGTACAGTAATACTTTGTTGACTGAACTAAATTGGCATGAAGTACAAAGTAGACCCCAGTAGATCATAGATTTACCGTGAATCTATAGGACGATAAATCCATAGAATTATAGCAGCACATAAATTTATATTAGGAAGCGAGGGGGAAGGTTCAATAAGTCTCTGAATAACAGGAAGGCCCTGATCTAAAATTTACCAACAGTGATAATCTCCAGTTCCAACGGCGAAGGTTAATCTAGATCGAAACATATCTCATGCAGAAAACCTTACGACTTTTACGTTGTAAAGAATTGAATCACATCTAGCGCCCAGCTAAAACTACCTAGATTATTATATGCTTGATCGACCCGATGATATTTATTGTAAAAAAATATCTATACCTAGGAATTTTGAAAGGTATTGCCATATTTGGACTTGGCCGCATATCAGCATATACAGTGCCGCAAACGGGCCGCAATATATGGTCACTTACTGCCCAAAGTCTTCTTCGCAAATATTTCCTTTTATGGAGTAATCCACTCAAAAACTCTTCCTTTGCAACGATTAAAATTATTGTGTACCTACCCGCGAAAGTTTTACCAGTCTGACCAGTTTTATCTTAAAATTACGGGTAGAAGCGGTAGTGGGCGAAAATGTGTTTCGTTTTCATACTGATCAGATCCATCCATGTTTGTATATGTATATGCCGAGGTAGATTCCCGATTGCTGCGCCTCTCAGCTGCAGGAACAAGCGCCTACTCCAGGAACTTATATGGATGGAGAAAAATATCGAAGGGGGGGGATATATTGCCAAGAACTAGGGTATGGTATCAAGGGTGTAGCATTCAAGGGTGCCACGAAGTCAACGATAAGGCCAGTTACAATGCCGTCGGACATGTTTGCCGAACGATCCGGGAACGACCAAGTACCGTTCGTACCAAGAACTCAAGGTGGGGGTCACCGCACCTTTTGAATTCCGAATAGATTAGATGATTTCCCTCTTAGAATTTGCGAGATGTGAAAACTCAGCCGCGATCCATGATTCTATCCTTAATTTTGCCCATCACTGTACAATACCGATAATTTACCAACACATCAAATCTATTGTAAATTGAACTTCATCCGAAAAACTGCCAAGAGTGGCAAGCAGGCCGAGTAGGTCCTTCGGGCGGCAGTTCAGGCAGCGCTAGGCACTGAGAAAGCGAATCAAATTCCATACCCCGTATCTTCAACTAGCATTGTATTCCTACAGAATTTTATAACCTTGCCGCATCTAACGTCACTAAAGCACAAGATTAT